>JALGQZ010000020.1:1107500-1417500 GCA_023105745.1 Austropuccinia psidii
TTAATTTATGATTAGGAGTAGGAATTATGATTTATATTTAAGTGAATAGGGTATTTCTACTTAAAATTTTAGTGAAAATTTAGTAGTGGTATCTGTTTGGAAATATAAATACATAAACTAGGATGGTTTTGAAATCTTATAGATTTGTTATGAAAAAGCTCTATCAAGTTCCACCCTTAGTGTTGTGGGGGGGGGGGGGAATTTAAAGGACTTAATCCATGGATCTTTGAGTAAGAGTAATTCCACACATTGAAGTTGAACAATAAAATCCTTTTTGGTATTGTTTTAGTTTTGGAAATTTATATTTAGAATATTAAATTTTTAATTAGGTGGGTGATGATACTATTTGATAAGGGGGCCTTATTTATAAAAAAATAATTAAGATTAAATTTTTTTAAGTATAATTTAAGAGTAAACAAATCTATTAAATTAAATTAATAATTAGATAATGATATGAAATCAAAATTTTCAAGGAACAAAAAAAATGTAAGAAAAACTTAATAAGATGAATTAAAGGAGGTTTATAATTTAATTCTATTTTTTTTACTTAAATAAATCATAAAAATAAGATAAGAATCTATTAATCATTAATTTTTCGTTGAAATTATTAATATAATATATTCATTCTATTTTTCTTGGGGGGTTTTCACTTTAAGAAGAATTAGGTTAATTATTAAATTTTTACTATAAAATGAATTATGATTTTTTAATTAATTCAAAATTTTGTGAAAAATTTATTATTTCTTAATTTGTGAACTAAAAAATTTATATTTCTAACAGGTTATAATTTTTGGGTGATAGTCTTTAATTATTGATAAAATATGCAAAAAGGACACTTTGTTCAGTAGTGAAGGAAATAAATTTTTCTAGGAAATAAAAAATGATTTATACATGAGTTTTTCAAATTTTATTTTGGATTTTGAACCATCTAAATTAATCAATTCAATTATTTGGTAAGTGGTTTCTGTTTATGAGACTATAAATAAAAGAAATAGATTAAGGCTTTCCCAATTCATATGATACTCCATGAATAATGACTGGATTTCATAAATGATTGGAATCTAGGACCTCATTGGATTTTTTTCCCCCACAAATGTCTGTTATCTAATAATTATTGGGACATAATCCTTGATTACACAAGAGATTACACAAGAAATTCAAAATCACCCAAAGGTAGGATCCTGGCCTTATTGGCCAATTTTTTTGGGTATGGCTTAAAAAGTGAAGATGTGTTTAAGTATATTTCTGACCCTTTTGACTATTGATATAGAAGAAATTTTCTCAAATGGAGTTTTATTGAGTGCAGGAAAAAGAATTAAGTAATTAGGATTGAAATTGTTAAATTAATTGGGAAGGGAAACATGGGGTGGAGAGATGAATTCCTAACCCACTGTGATATTACATATTTTTGGGATGTGTTGCAGAGTAACAGTATTTTTCATTTTTGGGGGTAGAAGTAGATGGTTTGTATTTATATTACTGGTAATTTCTATGATTCTCTGGGCTGTGGGTCATTCAAAAATGGTATTAATGCTAGCTCAGAACTATAAGAGGACTAATGTGGAAGCTACTTTAGTCCAACCTGTCACCAATTCCAACTATCAAGTAAAATACAAACTGGAAAGAATTAAAGGAAAAATAGTGGAAGGAGTAATAGTAGTAAAACAATGTACTCCTTCCATTCCTATCTTTTACTCCTGATCATCACAGTTTTTTATCATATTTTCAGGTTTTTTTATAGTTTTATTTTTCATTGACTGATTGGGTTTTTAAGTAACATAATCACATTGACTTGTCAGGTATAATTTTTTAACATGGATTTATTTCCTTCCAAAGACATTGTTTTGGATTCTAAAGCTTTACTAAAGGAGAATGGGACAAATTGAGACTTATTAAGTGCTTTTCTGTAGCTTTAGAGTGTGGTTGGAAGGGAGGTAGACCCACTTTACTTTGATAAAAATATTTTGAATTTTAGGTTTTTTACCAATTCAATCAGAGAAAACACTGGAGGAGTGAACTAGTGAAGAGTGTTAGAGTCATTTTTTTATGATGAATGTGATTTTGAGATTTCTTTAGCCTGTGAATTGGATGTTCCCTGTCATATTTAAAGAGAGCTTTGTTAGGGATGCGATTTTGAAACAAGTAACTCTCTGTTGTGATGGGGATCTTTTTAACAAAGATGTGTGATTCTTAATCTCCTCCCAATTGACAATAAGTGTTCATAAGTGGGGATGGAGATTGGAGAGTAGAGTTGTAATGGGGTTGGAGAAATAGGAGTGCTTAGGATTTCAAGTTAAAGGGTGTGTGGTAGAGAAAGGGAGGAAATAAAACAGAGAAAAGGCTATTAATAGGGAAATTGAAACTAGAGTATGTGTGTAGTGATGTGTGTTTATTTTGATTTTTAAAGTTTTTTTAGAATAATAGAATTGGTCAAGTGAATAAATTCAATCCTTTGTCATCATGGTTCATATATAAATAGATCTGAAAAATTATAACAAAAATAATAACACAAATAGTCATTATTTAACTAGTATTTATTTTATCTTTTATTATTATTAAAACATTTTTTTTTCTTTTTTGAAAAATTTAGAAAATATTTCACTTTATCAAAAATTTTAGGGGTTTTTTTTTTTTGGATCAAAAGATATCATATTCATTTAATATTTGAAATTAACTTTTTTATTTTGGAAAATTTGGAGATATTGAATTTAAGAAATGATTCATGTAAATTATTAAAAAAATTGATTAATTGGTATAATTTTTCAAAAAAACAAGTAAAAAATGATTTTTTGATTGAGTCTTGTAAAACTATTTATAAATTTCTAATAAGATGTAACTGATTGTAGAAGATCTTTCTTGTCATTCAGTTTATATTCTGTTACCTCCTATTGATGAGATGTGAGGAAAAGGACTTGAATCCAGACTTCAAGAAGCATGTAAGGTACAAATAGACAACGGCAGTGTGTGATGTGTGCGCAGCATGCATTACTATATACAGGAAATATTTTGCTTCAATGCTACTTGTGTACTGTGTCATTAAAATATCCATAAACCTATTTACAGCTTACAGTGCAGTGCCCTTCCCAAATTATGAAAATGCAGGTAAGGACCTGTGTGCATACATGACTGCACATACTCTGCCATCCTATTGGTTGCACCAAACAAAATTCAATTTTTTTGATTTCTAATCCTTTCTCTATCTTTGTTTTGCTCCACTTCTTTCATCACAATCACTCAAACTCCAATGTCAATGTTAATAAATCAGCCTATTAAGTGCCCCTTCAAAATGGGTCTGCTTTCACTATCACCTCTGTCAAATAAAAACAACAACAGCCTTTTAGAAATCAATTTTCACAAGGTCAGTTGGAAAAATTTACCTTTTGCATGTTTTTTGACTAATTATTAATTGTTTTTCTTTCTTTTGAATGATCTAGCTAATGTCTTATGAATATTCCAAAACACAAGTACACATTGTCAGTATGCAACAGGTGGTGGCTAAACTGGCTCAGATTCTTCTTAACACCATCTATTATATGGTGAACCAGTTTCAACATATTGGCACATTCCACACCCAGAAGAAAACAGGCCAGCCAAACATATTAAAAAAACTTGACCACTGACAGCTGAGTTGCATTATTACTTTCTCCTGCTGTCTTACCATTTCCCAGGTCACCAATCTAATGACCAAGAATGTCTCCATGAAGACCATTCAATGTGAAATCCATGAACTAGGTAATGCCTCCAAAATTTCACCAAAGCCTTACCTCTGACCTCAAGAATTTCAAGTCCATCTCCAATGGACTATTGATGACTGGTAAAGGGTTATCTGGACAGATGAATCAGATTTTGAACTAGGGAATAAAGTCCACCCAGTCAAAGTTTGGTGCACACCACAAGGAAAGTGGCTTCTCAAGAAGATAGCTGTCAATAATTGGTCCAGGGGGAATTTTGTGTGGCTGAGAAATTGAGTATATGTTTTATTGAAGGCTGCATGACATAAATCAAAATGATATGCCAAGTTTATTGGACAGAACCATTCTTTAATCACATGCAGACTTTACCTTGGGTAATGGGACAACATCAGCTGATTCTAATGGAAAAAAACACCCTGATTCACACAGCTATATCAAGCAAAAAATGGCATTCTCAAAATGAAATTACTAATATGGTTTGGACAGCACACTCACCTGACCTCAGCCCAATAGAAAACACTTGTGAGATAATGAAGGGGGCCATCTCACCACTTAATTAACCACCAAAAGTTGAAAAACTGCAGGTGGCAATTCAGTAAGCATGGGATGATGTCCCCTGTGATAGATTGGACAATTTACTCCTTTCCTTGCAACAAAAAATGGAAATGGTGGTCCAAAATTTGACTAGGACAATCATTCTTATATAGTAAGTTCTCACTTTCTCTCTCAAGTTATTACTCATTAACTGAGTTTTTTGCTTAAGATATCTTTTCAGTCATATTAATGACTTTAAGGTTTTATTTTTTGCTATTTTTTTGTTATAAAAAATTGTATGTTTTAAAAAAAATGCTAAAATATGTTTTTTAATACATGAGAGTTTGCTGTCTCTGTTTTTTGAATTGAATTTTTTTTTTGCTTTTTGACATTGAGTACCTTTTTTCCCATGGGATTTTTTCTGCACAGAAAGAAAAAGCACCCTTTTTACTAATATTTTTTGGAGACTTATGGCAGGGAACTGCACTATACAGTTTCATGCATATTGTATGAGAACAAAATTTCCATACAGGAAGTGTTCTATGTAAAAAAAAATTCTGAACAATCTTTTTTGACTTTGGGTCTCTCACTTAGAAATTAGGAAAAAAAAGTAAAATAATGATTGATTGCAGAGTAGAGGTAACAACAACACATAGCACAGTAGAAAAAAGAGATAATGAAAAAGAATGTGGTGGTTCTAATATGAGGTTGGACCACTATTTTGATAAATCACTATTTGAAGCCTCCTTGAAATTTATCAGAGGTAGTCATTGAGTATGCCATAGTGAAAATAATTCTATGATTCCTAAATGGCATGTTTGAGCTCATTGACCATTTGGGGTTGATAAAGTTTTTCAATTTGACTCTTCATCAATTTCCAAATGTTTTCTATCAGATTCAAATCTGGCAAATGAGCTGGCCAATCCATTTTGAGGATGCTGTTTTGATTGTTCCATTTTCTACTGAGATTAGCTGCATGCATTGGTGCATTATTGTCCATGAAGAGCATATTTTGACATCCTTGGATCCATGGGGATCGCTCCATTTTCTCAATGAACAGCCATAAGGCTGGGTGGTAGGCTTGTTGTATCACTTTATTTTAATTAATTCAACCATCCAAAAATACCATCAAGCTATGGTGGGCAGCACAAAGCACATCCCATATTGGTGATTTACTGCCATGTTCTCCAACAACCATTTTTCTGAGGGTGTCCTCCAAACTTGCACATAGTCTACTTTCTTCCCATGCTCAAAAGACAATTTGTCAATCCAAATTATTTTTGCCCACTCATTAATGGTCTAATGATGATGGGATTGAGCAGATTTAAGTCAGTGTTGGAAATCAATTGGTCATAGGTAAGGTTTTTTGGGGCCATGCATGATTGCTTGCCAAGGCTGTGGATTTTGTGCTGGATTTTACGGGTGGAGATGTTCTCTGTCATGAGGTTGGTAACCTGCAAAACAGTAAGTTGTAGGCACCTTGTAATAATATGGCTAAGCTGGCACCAATCTCAATCAGTAAGCTTGGTCAGTCCTTCACTCTTCTTTTGGGTCTTGACTGCCAATTTGTCCATAGGGGAAAAAAGTATCATAGATGTTTGTTAATGGTGTGGGATGAAATAAGGCAGTACCTTGAGGGGGAAATTATTGGTAAGTCTGTTTTGAATTTCAAAATTTTCCAATAACCATGGGTGATAAGGTGTATTAGCTGCTCCTCTAAATAATATTGAATAGTCAGACTACAGAGAATCACAAAAATAAAATAAAATTTGTGGTTTTAACAAACAGAGAAGACTTATCAGTAGTCTCTAAATCCAACCTATCAATAATTTTATAGCCAAAAATCTGATGTAAAACTATAATAAACTAAAGACTATTACTTGATTTCATGTTAATAAGACTAATAAAGAATTTTTTTTAATATTGATACTAATAGTAAGACTATGGGATTTAATAATGATAAAGATTCTTTAATAGAAATTTTTTATGCTATGTTTATATGACTACTACTATGATTTTGAGCTTTTCACTATGGTTAAACTACTAATATTCACTAATACTAAGCTTCTGAGCAAGGCTACTGAGCTTTTCACTATGGTTAAACTATTACTACTCTAGATATCCTCCTAGTTCAGGGATAGTTGTGCTCCTCAATCATGGGAACTTTTCCTTTTTTTTTTTGGAAAATTAGGGAGAGAAGAACTCTATTTATACCTTTTGGGCCTACATAGAGCTTCTAAAAACAGGGTCTTTAGAAAAATAATAGTTGAGATGTTTTAGCTGGTGAGACCTGTAGTTTTGGTGCCTTTGTTACATGTTTTCTGAGAGAATTTTCCTGGTGGTGTTTTTTCTTATCGAGATCATGTGATGTCATTGAGATAATTTGGCTGGTGAGATTTTCTTTTTGCCAAAAAAGTGGAGGAAATACAGCTTTTTATAATTGAGATATCTTCTAGTCATATGATATCTTTGAGATAATTTAGCTGGTGAGAGTTTATTTTTGGTGACTTTGTTACATGTTTTCTGAGAGAATTTTGGTGGTGGTGTTTTTTTCTTATCAAAATCATGTGATGTATTTGAGATAATTTGGCTGGTGATAGTTTATCTTTACCAATGAAGTGGGGAAAATACAGCTTCTGACAATTGAAATTTCTTCTAGTCATATGATATCTTTAAGATAATTTATCTGGTGATATTTTTCTTGGAAGTAGAGAAAGTGAGGAAAATACAGTTTTTTGCTATTGAGTGCACTGCCATTAGATTTTAAAAGGGTGTGTAAATTGGTACTTTCTATTGTAATTGAAATCTTTCTGGTTGAAACTTTCAATCTTCTTGATTATGCCCTAGGACTTCTTTACAGTTTGATTTACCTAGTTCAAGAGTTCTGAAATTTGATTTCCTTCTTGAAAGTTATTTCCTAATTCCTATTTCAATCTCCAAAGTTATTCCATAATTCCTATTTTCACCTCTGGAGTTATTGCCTAATTCCTATTTCAATCTCCATAGTTATTCCTTTGTTCATCTCCAAAGTTATTGCCTAATTCCTATTTTCACCTCTGGAGTTATTTCCTAATTCCTATTTAAATCTCTGGAGTTATTCTGTAACTCTTATTTTCATCTCCAAAGTTATTCCCTAATTCCTATTTTCACCTTCAGAGCTATTCCATAATCCTTAATTCCTTCCATAATTCCTAAATCTTATTTCCATTTCTGAAGCTATTCTAAAATTTTATTCCTGTTTCTTCTCTAAAATTACACAATTTTATTCCTATTTCTTCTTCAAAAATTCAATAGTTTTGTTAAATTTCAGAAATTATTCTGCAATTATATTTCAATCTCTGAAGTAATTCTGAAATTTTATTTTTATTCCTCAGAGATATTCAGGAATTTTTTTTATAATTTCAAAATATTCTTCCATAATTCATCTTAAGTTTCTCAATTTTATTCCAATTTATTCTCTTAAATTCCAAAATTTAATTCCCATTTATTCTCAAAAATTCCCAATTTTATTCCTGTCTCAAGAGTTTTTCCACAATTTTCCTGTTGTTATTCCACAATTTCATTTTCATCTCCTTTTTTTTTACATTTGGTAAGCTTGAGACTGGTATAATTTGTATGGAATACAAAAAAAGTACTTCAGATTGTTTAGAAATCATTCAAAAAGAGATCCCAACTTGATGAATTCCCACAAGCCAGGATCTGGTCTTGATTTATAAATAAGGCATCTGCAAGAAAGAAAAGTAAACAATCATAAAATCTTATTATGTAATAGAAAAAAACTGACCTTTTTGAAGAGTCCAAAAAAAGGTAAGTTTTTATTGAAAAGGATGACAATTACAAGCATAAAGGGATGGATGGTGAATAAAGACAATTCTTGATGGTCTTTTATATAAGTGTAAGGGGTGGTCATCTTGTTGCATTAGAAAAAAAATGAAGATAATGACTAAGTTTAAAAAAAGATAAGAGAAAAAAAGTGGAGTGGGAAAAGGGACAGAGCGCAAGAGACTGATTCTGACCAATGGGGAGAATCAAAATCCCCCAGAACTGCCACTAGGGTTGCTGGTGGGCATGCCAAGGGCATGGGTTGCAGACTAATTTTGGCATGCCTTTGGCTTGTGGTGGCTGGTGCACACCACAAGTCAATCTTGGCAAAAAAGAACAAAAAAAAACATTGTGTATTGCAATTAAATCAGATTTTCAAGCTCTTGGGCTGCATAGAATACATGACAATCATACAAAATATTGAAAACTAATTAAAAAACATTAAGAGTCATTAAAAATGGAAGCAGTTTAAAATTTCAATTCATAAGGGTCCCATATGGTGTTTTGCTGTGTGCTGGGTGAATCTCCTACTATTTTAGGCTCACCTGCACATCCTGATTTATTAGCTTCCTCCCATGATCTGAAATCAAAAAAATTATTTCCATAAAAGCATCTTTACAGGAAATTTCTTCAATGTTGGCTGGACAAAAGACACCATCCTCAAATGTTTCCATTTCTAATGGTGAGGTGAAAAAAATTTACCTGCACATTTTATCATGCTTGGTGATTTGGTCATCTTTTTTTTGTCAATTTTATTTGATTTTTTAGGTTTATCTTCTTGAGTAAGATTAATTTTTAGCTGACTTATCATCTTAAGTGTTGAAGGAAGCATTTTATTTCAGTACTTTGTTTTTATTTCTGACATCACTGAAAACAATCCCTCAATACCTTCAGCATGAGGTACAATATAACAGACTTGGATGGCTACCTTTTTGAGGGGGAGGCAATGACTTGTGTCAGGGAGTCCAAGAAAGTAATCAATTTCTTTGTCCCAGAAGATACCTGAAAAAAAACAAAATAAGAAAACAATTCATAAAAGAAATAAAATAAAAATCTCACCATTGGATTTATTCCCAAAAGGGTCATGCTGGCTATAATACCATCTAATTTGGGGAATTAAAAGCTCAGCATATTTTTTGAATCACTGCCAATCTCTAGAAAGTACTAATATCATCACAATAAGGTTCTTGAGGATGTGCTTTAATGAGACCAAAACATTACAAAAAGCCATATGTAAAAAAAATGCAATTATATATATATTGGAGGAGAAATCTTTGGTGCACTGGTGGAGGACTTTTGAGACAGTGCTCCTTGAAGCTGATTTATCAGTTGTAGACTTGAAAAGGAATAACTGGTTTATGTACTGTGACAAACTCCTTCCATATGTTGGTAAGCTCAGTATCACTATGCTCCAACCAAGCAATACTATCCACCACTGGCTTGCGTAAGATAACCAGAATATCATTTGATGTAGAATGATCCCAATTTGGGATTGGTGACAAAACAGAAGGAGGGATACTTGGAGTTTTTAATCAACTAAGGCATTTTTTGAAACCATCCTCATGAAATTGAATGCTGAGGAAAACCTTTGAGAGTGAGTAATATCTTGACTCACACAAATTTAAAGTTCCATGGTTTATGTTGTTTTAAGCTGCCCACTGGGTGAGGTATTCACCCCAGTACAAAGATGTTGTGAATTAGCTGACCAACATTTTGTTTCCCTTAAATATAATGGTCATTGTTGGATGTGAAATAAAGTGCTTTACAATTAGATATATGAGGATAGTCTTTTGCAAGAAGGCTCTAATTTGATAACATAGTCAGATTGATCATTCAAACTGTTTATAATGAGTTAAAAGTTGAAAAACCTACCTGAAATCTCAGCATGACTGAAAGTGAATCAGTGACTACTGCACTGATATTGCTAAACAATATTCTTTTGCAATCAAGACAGTCTTTTACTTCTTTGTATATATTATCTGAGGTGTGGCCTTTGAGATTGAGATTGAGAATATCAATAAACCTTTTGATGTATTGGCCACATTGAAGGAGTAGAGCATATAAAGAGAACCCTGAAACATCAGTCCAACCATCCATTGAAAGCTTCATGCCTTGAAGGTTTGATACCTCTTCTAATATCATGGATTTGTGCTTTGCATTAAGTAGAGGAAGCAAGTTGCTAGTAATAGATTGAGGAGTTGGTAATTTGTAAGGAGATTGCACAAGAGCTTTCTGATACTCTTGGAAATATTTATTATCAAGAAAACAAAATGAGATATTTGAAACAATTAACGCCTTGAGGATGATCTCATGCAGCTCTTCTGTGCGACTATTACTAAAGCATTGGAAGAAGGCAGCTGATGAGGGAGAGTCCAATATGGAATGCTGCCTTTTTTGTGGCCGTAGTGAAGGGGTTGAAGCTGAGGTAGAATTGGTACTGATTGTACATGATTGAGAGATATTGGCAGAGTCAACAGTATTTGAATTTGAGCTTTGGAGGATGTCCTGGATATATTTGGATTTCTTCTGAGGTATGATTTGAATACACAAATCTTTGATGTGAGAAAAAAGGTGATTGGGACAAGCCTCATTAAAAACAAGTTGTCAGTATGTACAATTTGCCTTTTGGTGATGAGAGTTACTCTTCACATCCAGGGCTGACATAAGAAATCCATGGGTTCTTGATGGGGTATGTCATTGATTGGCCATTTTGCACTTTGATCACATTAAAAAGGATAAGGTATGAGATTATAGAATAAATGAGGAAAAGAGATTGTTGAAGAAATACAGAAAAGATGGAAAAGAAACACATGGGAAGTTGAGGAAGGAAAAATGATGGCTTATAAAACATTTGAGTAAACCTAACCCAAAAGCCATGCCACAGCCGCCAACCCAAATTTTGGTAGGGTGGCACACATTGGTGGCATGCCCATGAGATCCCTGCCCACCACCCTACCTGCCACACATTCACATACAATAGGCAGAGCACTGTACAGTTTCTGTAAACTGTCTTTAGGGCTGGATATGCTTTAATGGCAGGTAGACTGTGCCACATATCTTGGCATACATCCCATAACCTACTTTGTAAATGAGAAGAAACAGGCAAAATGCCAGGGCTAGTTCTGGCGGACTCTGCTTGGAAAGACAAATAATATAAGCTCTCAACAGAGGAATGAGAGGTTATTGAGTGAGTGGTCAACTTTAATAAATAACTATCTACATCTGTGAAATCTAGACATATGTTTCACTTGAGTTACAATGATGCTTATGGTTAGGTTTCTAGTACCTTCTTGACTACACAGATCCCCCTTTTACAGTCAATACATCTAATAAAACCTATGCAGTACAGTACACAAAGAAATAAATACAACCTGCTTAAAACATCACAACATATGCAATCCCAAGTCAGTCTGTACTCATAAGTTACATTAGCCCCCAAAAACAAGGATTTGATGTTAGGAAACTGAATCCACATGTACTCTTCATAAAATTCAAAGAGCTATCAAACACATCCTTTCTTATATATGTAGGTGCTCATTTTCCTAGGCTCTCAAATGTGAGTACAGACTGACTTGGTACCTATGTATAGCAAATATTTTGCTTTTAAATTCTTAGAGAGATAAATCAATCTTCTTATATATTGTACAGTACAGTACAGTACAGTACAGTACGGTGCATAGTACGTGTATTGAGCTAAAGAGTTGCCTGCCTTAGTAAAGCTCAAATCTCACTTCTGCATCTCTTGTTTTTCATTCGCGACCTTAACATTTTGGTCACTTTAATCTTTCATTTTCACAATCATTTCAAGAAAAATTTCTAGCCTCACGATATGCCTCCTTTAATGCCTCCTCCTCCATTAGTTAAATTGGGTGATAAAGTTACCGTTCCAAAAGGTCTGTTGATTTTTGTTAATCTGTCTTGATCAAAACTTATTCAAATCATTTCAAATCTAACATTCTTTAAAAAAATTCAATTTTATCCTTTAATATCATTTTTAGGTGGATCTGGTACAGTTGGTTACGTCGGTCAAACTGACTTTGCTTCGGGAACTTGGGTCGGAATAATTCTGGATAATCCTAATGGAAAGAATGATGGTTCAGTTAATGGTAAACGTTATTTCACCTCTCGTACTGCTTTTGGTATGTTTGTAAGACCCAGTCAAGTCACTATTGTAGACCAGTCAAAATCATCCGTCAGCCTTTTTTTTTTCTTATGATTTTTTCTTCAATTTCATTCTATTGATCTGTTTTAAATTAAAATTTTACAATCTTAGCTTCCTTCGGCCCTTCGTCCTGTCCTTTCAACTCCTTCTCGTCTTGGTCTAGGAATTTCTAATATGTCCATACCACCAAAGTCTAATAATCAACCTTCAAAACTAAATATTCAAAATCATAAAGTTCTCTCTCAATCTCCTTCCACAACTAATTCTTCAACCTTCAAGTCTCCTAGTATAGCTTCTAATAGGTCATCTTTATATGGCGCAATCTCTCCTCCTTCCCGACCATTACCTACTTTTTTAAAAACACATTCTGAAATCCAAACTCCTTCTCATAATAAGACCATCTCAATACCTATTAATAAATCTCTTCCTGTCTCTCCTTCGGTAAGTCGAAGAGGTAGCTCAAGCAGTAATTTAACTAAGCGTAATAGTCTTAGTCATACAAAAACTTCAACCAACTTGATCAAAAGAACTCCTTCAAACCGTTTATCATCTCAAGATCTCATTTCAACTAACTCAAATCGTCCACCTAATTCATTGGCTCAAATCATGTCAACTTCTCAATCTGAAAATCCTGATAATCGTGCTTTATCTAATACCCCTTCGTTATTTGAAGAAGATCCTATTGATGGTATAGCTGATGATGATCAATTAGAATTAGATGAAATAACTCCAATAAAACAATTCACAAAAAATCATCAAGTAACTCCTGAATTAGTTCCAGATAATCAAAACTCTTCATCAAATTTCTTAGATCACTTTTCTCTCATCAAATCTCATAAACAACCTGATCAAAATAAAAGAACCCCAAATCGTTCAAACCCCGAACCCAATTCTACTTCTCCTTATCCTAACACAGTTTCATCACGTGTACATGAAGAGCTATTGACAAAATATAAATTAATGGAAACAAGGCGTGATGAGGATAAAGAAAAAATCCGTCAGTTGGAAAAGGCTAAAGAAGAAAATGAAAATTGGTTAAATGTAATCAAACCTAAATTGCAAGCTAAATTAAATGAGGGCATTGAAGAAATAAAGAACCTAAAAAAATTAGTATGTTACAATTTAACTATCTTATCCTCTAAATCTTGAGCCCCAATTTAGTTATCCTTCACCTTTCTTTTTAACTCTTTTTTTTTCTTAGAATAAAGAACTTGAAACTTCTCGTCAAGACGCCGAAAATCGCTTGGCTGATTTTTCTGATGAGGTAGAATTGGCCACTTTAGACAAAGAAATGGCTGAGGAAAAACTTGATCAAGCTGAAACTGCATTAGTTAGTATGAAAACTGACTTAGACACTCTTAAAGTTGAGTTGGCTTCATTGCAAGAAATTCAAGGTATGTCTGGCCCTCTTGATTTCTAACTCGGATAGCTAATATTCATTGATCAACTCCCTTGCCTTTAGCTCGGATTGAAAAAGGTCAAACAAATGAATCCGATCAATCAACAGTTTTCAAAACTATTCAGTTGGAAAATCAAAATTTGCGTCTTAGGGAGGCTTTGACACGGTCAATATAATTTTGCTCCCATACTTTTTCTGAGTTTGTTTTTTTTGAAAATCTTAAGGGTTTTACCTTTTAGAATGCGGGATTTATCTCACGAGTCAGAACAAGCTAGCCGAAAAAGAATAGCTGACTTAGAGCAAGAGTTAGATTTATCTGCTGATTTACAAGGTATTTAAATTTTGCATTGTAAACAAAAAAGTTGCCTTTTTTAAGCACAACTTTGACTTATTTGATAACTCTCTTTTTAAAAAAAACAATAAACAAAAAAAAAGGAGAGTATGACGTGCTTTTGAACCAGCTTGAAGTAGCGGAAAACCAGGTTGAAGAGCTGAAGCAGCAATTGGACGCAGCAATGGGAGCTGAAGATATGTTGGAGCAACTAACAGAGCGCAACTTAAACCTAAATGAGGTTTGTTTTTATTGTATAAATTGGCTTTCAAAGCATGCGATCTAACAAAGATTTAATTGATTTTATCCTTGTTGAGCCAGAAAATTGAAGATATGAAACGAATAATTGAAGATTTAGAAGCTTTGAAGGAACTTGCTGATGAGCTAGAAGAAAATCACGTAGAAACTGAAAAACAGATGCAAGAAGAAATCGGTAAGTTGCATTTTTATTATCTACTAAATTAAACTTTACATGACGTTTTGCATTATTTAGATTTCAAAGACGTTCAGTTACGCGAACAAAGAAAGCGAAATGAAGGTTTGGAGGAAGCAATGGCGGATTATGAGAATACTATCTTGCAGTTTCGTGAACTAGTTTTGAGTTTACAAACGTGTGTCACATTCAACTTTCTTGGCCTTTTAAATAAATCTTTTATTGAATTTACTCTTATCCTATAGTGACTTAGACGCCATGCGTGAACGTCAACAAATTCAAAAAGATGAATCGCAAACCTTGGCTAGTCAAACTCAGGCCATGCTAAATCTCAATCGCAAACTTCAAAACTCTAGTGTCAAAGGCCAAGTTAAAGCCATTGACTTGGAATTACGTAAAATTGAATCAACACAAGCATTGTTACAATGTACTATCATGAAGGTAAGTCATGATATTATCTCAAATACAACTTGCTAATTTACTTGATTAATCATAGTTCTTTTTTATCTTGATCAGCCATATCTTTTACCTGCATATTTTGAAGGTGATCATGATGCAGTGGAAGCCTTAATGTTTTTCACTCGTTTAGCTGCGAAAACTGAACTTGTTTCAATGGTCATCGAACAAACTAATGATATTAATGAAAGTTTGAGTAATACGGTCACTGACGTTATCATCATTGCTTGTGATGTAAGGTTCTCTTATTCACTTTTGAAAAACTTGAATCTTAATGAAAAAGAATTTATTCTTTTAGACTAGATCTAAATTAGCACGTCTTTCGGCTTTTTCAAATCGATTTGCCGCCTTTATTCGTTCATGCCCTCCAGAAAGCTTTATTAAAATGGGTGGTGTTTATCAGGAATTAATTTTAGCAGAAAAAAAGATGGACGCCTTTATTGAAGCTTGCAAAAGAGAAGAGCTTAAAGAAATCGACGTTGGTAAAGAAATTGAAAGGTTGGTTCCATTATTTAATTTTAAATTGTTAGATATCGACCATTGCTTCTATCAATTTAGGTTTATACCTCAAATGCGACATCTTGCCGAACTTTACCTATTAGAATCTGAATATGATGTAGCAGAATTACAATGTGGTGAAATTAATACCCTTGATATGGATTTAAGCTTGATTTTGGCTTGCATTGGATTTTCCAAACAAACTATTGCCACAATTGAACTTGATGGCCGTAAGTGTTTGCTTAGACTCACACATCTTAAGCAAGGTTTAACAACAGATATATACTAATTAATTAATGTCATTTAGAAACTGATCGCGACATTGACTTATCGGACCTACTATTTCAACCTCTTCAAAACCTTATCAATCAAGCCCGAACGGCTAAGGTTATATCTAAAAAATTATTACGTCGTTTACAAGATCTTATGCAACAATCTGGTTCCTTGAACCCAAATCATTCAAATGCTATGTCAGTTTTGAAAGATAACGCCTATGATCTAGCTAATGTATCGTCACGAGTGAGTCCAAAAATCAAGCTTAATGACATGAAATTTTCAGTGATCTTGACCTCGTTTTAATCCATCAATTGGTCATTTAAGTTGGCCGATCTTGTTGGCCGTTACTGCTCAGAACTTAGGTCCTCAAAGGAAATGTTTCAACTAGAAACATATAATGATATTCTACAGGAAGCCACTCGTGACATTGTCAAGCATACCGGCAAACCTTTAGAGGAATTTTTCACTTTGCTAAGTCATTTAGCTCGTGATCTAGGGATAGCACTCGGGGTAGCAACTGATCCTGAGCATGCAGCTAAAAGTGAGCTTTACAAAAGAAAATTGACCTCAAATTGATGATATAGTCATGACAAAATTTGATTGACTTGGGTTATGTTATACTTTGGCTTAGATACCTATGAACATCCATGGGTAGCTAGAGTGGCCGAAATGAAATCTTCTGCAGCCATGAACGTGGACGCAGAAATGAAGGTTTTGAAGTTAAACGAAGAAATTCGCGAGCTTATCAAAGATACTCGAGCCAAAGTAAGTATATGATACAAAATTGCTTTTATATATTTAACCGGTCTTACATGATTTGGTTGGTATTTTAGGATCATTCTCTACAAGAGAGTGAAGTTAAAATTCAAGTCATGGAAAAGAGAATGGAAGCTGTTAAAAAGCAGGCCGATGCAATGGCTGAACTTGAGTCTAGCTTAAAGAAAGCTGAAAAGGAAGTTAAACAGTATGAAGAACTCAACGAGTCAATACAAAACGAATTTGAAAAGATGGCTGAAGAGAATAAGGAATTAAAGATGAAACTTGTGGCTTCTGGAGCGGACGCCTCTCAAAACACAGCACGTGCGCCTGCCAACAGTCCAAAACCATTAACAAGCATCTCCCCCGGTCAAGATTTCTACGTTCCATATGAAGGTAATTTAGAAACCACACAACTTGTGGAACAGGTAAGGGTTTTTTTTTTCTCATCTATTTTTGGGACAACCAGCTGTAACTCAGTTTTGTTGTTGAAATCATAGATCGAATCTCTCAGAGGGGCGACCAGATTTTTGCGAGCAGAAAACTCTTATCTGAAATCTCAGAATCTTTTCAAACAACTCAATACGTTACCTTCATATAGTGTTTTACCACCTCCTTTTCCACCGGTTTTAGAAGGCGATTCTGATGGAGTCTCTACTTCAGGGTCCATAGTTTCTAATGAACTTGATCAAAATAATCATTTATTGAATCAACCAGATGAGAATGATCAGCTTCGTAAGTTAGCAATCGAATCGACGAAGCTTTATAAAGAGGCACTTAAAATATCAGTAACCCCTAAAGTTGTTGATTTGACTCTTGTGAAGCGACGTACACTACAGTCATCTGAACCAGTTGGTAAGCGTAAAGTTTGGCAATTAAAAGAGCGTTTACCTCAAGTTCAGCATGAAAAAAGAAAAATTGAAGTTGAAAGATTACGGAAAAAGATTGAAATCTTTAAACAAAGAACTTCACAAGTTTCTATTTGAAAAAAATTTTGATTACGATTTCTTGTAATTTTTTTGGAAAAAAACTTTGGAACTCAATCAATGTCTTTTTGCTTGTTAAAACAGTTAATAAAAAAAGATGGAGCAAATGTAATGTATTTGTTCGATAAACTATCAAAAGTATGCAAAAAGACAATTGTATATGATATCTGCTTTTGTAAATTAAGATAATGTTTATCATGATATTATCCGGAATTTAATGTTTATTTCTTCAATCATGCAACAGAGTATTTTACGTTGCACTTTGCAAGGAAGTCGTGCAAAGTTTTCGTGACCTGTGTGATTTTTTTCAAGAGGTAGGAGGAAAATTAAGAGCTCTATGGTGAAAAGGCACAAACTCTAATTGTTGTTTACTTTTTTTGAAAGTTTTGAAAAAAAGTACTGACAGATACCAATGGTAAAGTCTCAAGTCATCCACCAGTACAATTTTATTTTGTCTCAATTTTTTTCTCAGTGTTGTAACTAGGAGTTGTTATCACAAAAGCAATTATAATTTTAAATTACAAAAACATATTCATAAAAAAAAAGACTTTGGGAATCAAAAGTTAAAACTATTAGAACATTTGCAATCATTTCAGTAAACCCCTTCTGTAAGGGATTTTTACAGATTTTTTTTTTAATTTCTCAGTCATCCTCTGTTAAGGTATTTTGTAATCACAGAATTTAGTAAAATTCCATACATAGTTCAAACATACAAACATAAAGAAAGTTATGCTTGACAACAAAATTCTATAATTCACTCCAAACCTGTTTTTTTTGTCTTGAATGTTTCATTCATTTCCCCCCTCAAATTTAAGTCTTCATATTTATAAATGTTTATCTTACTTATTTCAACAACATGATGGTTTTTTTTATTGAAACCAGTTTTTGTGTCAAACAACTGTTTGTTCAAAGCTTTTGTTTTTATACAAAATGTCTCATTATGAATGCCAACCTGTAAAGTCAAGTTTTAAAAGTATAGAATGAAAAATTAATAAAAAATTGTATTTTGAAAACCTTTCTATCAATTTCTTTTCTTCAAATTTCCATTTAAAGAAAATAATTTATGAAAAAAAAAAAAAAAAAACTTTAATTAAATAGTTTAAAAATTCCTTTATTACTTTTTTTTTTTTTTTTGTTTTTTTTTTTAATTAATAAATAAAAAAAAATATTATTTAATTTTAAATATTTTATAAAATTTTATAATTATTATTTTATTTTTATTTTTTTTAAAAAAATATATTATTATTTATAATATTAAATTTAAATTTAAATTTATTTCTATCAAATAAAATATATTCTTCAAATTTTTTTATTTATTTTTAATTTATTAATTTTTCATTTTTTTTTTTTTTTTTTTTAATTTTTTTATTTTTTTTTTAATAATAATAATTTTTTTTTTTTTTTTTAAGTATATTATTTTTTTTTTTTTTTAAGGGGATATCATTAAAATTATTATATAGTTAGAAATTAACATATGATTTTTTTTTTAAAAAAAATTAATAAAATATAAATAAAAATATATTATCAATATATAAAGTTATAAAGGTTTTGGGGAAACTTCCAAAACCCTTCTAAATAATATTAAAAATATCTAAATTCCCTCTAGAATATATTTTAATCTATCATTTTATTCTATTTTATTTTACCAGTAATCTTGAAAAGCTACATTTTACATATTCATAGAGTTTACATTTGAGCTCATTGGGTGATAGTGATTGGAGATATTCCTTTCAAAAGACAAAAATTATTTTTTTCAAGAGGGTCTTAAGATATGGGACTGTTTTTGTCTCATAAATAAAAATAGATTAATCATCATCATAAGCAGATGGCTTTCTTTTAGCTCTGATTTAATTTTTTGAAAGGTAGAAAATTAAATTTGAACACAAGAGTAATATACATAATTCCATATAATATTAAAACAATTAATTATCAATTTTAATTTCATTTATTCTAAATAAATTTATCAAAAGTTTCAAGAAAAGGAGTCCTGAAAATTTGATATTCTCTCTAAAATTTATAATCTTGGTAGGTACAGTTTTCAAAAAAGGAAATTAGTCATTAATTAATCTTTCAGAACCTTAAAAGAATTTTCTTTTAATTTTGAACAAAAATTTAAGTTTTTTATTCCCCATTAATATTTTCTTTTATAATAGAAAATCTATTTCCTAATTTTTGTCAGTAAAAAAAAAATGACTATTTGATTTGAAATCTTTATTTTTTTTTTTGAGAGAAATACTCATAATTCTGTAAATTAAGAAAAATGAGTGTATGAAAAATTCTGTAAGAATTAATTTAAATTTTCTAGGATTAGTTTAAAGAATATGATTTTTTTACAGGTGATCTTATGAAAACCCATAAATAATTGGTGGAAAACTTTTTAATGGGTTCAAATATCTTTTGAAACTTGAGAGAGCTTGCTAAAGCCCATATTTACAATCACATGTTACTACATTTATTTTGGTAAAAAAAATTTAAAAAACTCATTTAAAGATAAATTTTCAGAATAAAGAACTTTATACAGATAAATATACAAGCCATTATACAGATTAAGTAGATAACATATATATGTGATCATGGTTTTTTAAAAGATAAAAAATAATAAAATTAGATAATAAATTTAATAATGAAATATATTATATAAGAGATAATTTTTCTTAAAATTATTATGGGATTGAGATTTAAGAATAAAATTAAAACCTTCAAAATTTTTAACTAAAATTATTTTTATACTTAAAAGAAAAATAAGGAATTTATTTTATAATTTAATTTATTGAATTTTGAACTTAAGCTAAAACATGGTACTACTAGTATTTAAGATTACTAACAGTAAATTCCATCATACTCTTTAACAAAAAAAAAAAAACTTTTTTATCCAAAATCTAAACCATAAATAATATCTCATATAAATTCAATGAAATGAAACAAATTCAAATTGAACTGAGCTGGTTTATATTATATATATATGGATTAATTTTATGTTTCTTCTGTAATATCAAATATATATTCAAATCAAAATGTCTTTATAATTAGATTTGAATTATCTTATTTATTAACTAATAGGTGGGATAAATTTATTTTTCATAATTTTGAGAATGAATTTGATTCTTTTGAGTTTCAAGAGAAGATTTTGTGATAGTAAATTTTTATTTAAAATTATTTTTTTAAAAAAAAAGTTCAATATTTAAATTCTTTTAATTAATCTTCAAAATATATTTTTTTTTAAATATTTTTCAAGTTCATTAATTAATTTATTCTTTTTTGTTTTTTATTGATATAAAGGATTAAACTTGGAATTTTTATAAAATCATAAGGGAAATTGGTATCTTAAAATTAAAAGGAGGTATATTTATGAATTCCCTTTTTAGTTATAATTATTTAACATTTTACCATGAAGCTAATTTTTAGATTAATATGAATTTAATTATTTTTTATTACCAATATATTAATAATAATAGTAAAATAATTCTCAAAAGAAGTAATTTTATGTTAAAATAAACTCTTTATAAATTAATAAATATGATATTATGATACTATTATAAAAATAATAATAATAGGAAAACAACTAATGGTTAATAAAAATAAATCAGGAATAGTATTTCAATATATTTATAAGCTAAAAATTCATAAATATAAAAAGGGCTTTGGTAAAATCATGTAAGAATTTTGGTAAAAACATATAATCCCTCAGGATTTTTTCTCATAAATTAGTAAGAACAAATAAGGGGTTCCCTGGACCCATTTTCATTTTAAAAAAGAACCTTTCAAATCTCAGCAAAAATAACCCCCCACTCAATTTTTTCAGATCCCCCCCAAATAATCCACATCATTCCCCTCCCAAACAATTCATTTTTCAAAAGCACCATTACAAACCCAATTTATCAGGGCTTTCCAAGCTAACTTTCTTTTTTTATCCAATCACTGCATTTTCCTGCAGAAAAACCTGACTCCAAACCTCTAAAATTAAATTGATTTCCCTTCCCTCTTCCATTAATCATAAATTGCAACCACTTCATTTGACTTTTAACAAAGTTTAGCCCCTCTTTTTCATATTTCAAAGGGTTCTTTAATCATTACAAATCCCTGAACCCCCCTTTTCCCTTTTTTTTAAATTTATACAAATTTTTCTCTGAAAAAAATGCTTTAACCCCCCACTGAAGGTGAACTTTCAGACCACTTAGCTTGTTTTTCAGAATTTGAATAATTTTGACAGGGCACAGGGGTATTATGTGTCCAACTTGAGGTTAAATATGACCCAATACCAATTTGAAATAGGTTGCAATAGGTCTGGGAGCCCAAATTCCCACAAAAACTCTTCCAAAACAATCACTTCAAGAAAGATTGACTTTCTATTTATATTTTATGCAAGTAAATATGAAAAGAGTACCACTTGGAATCTTAAATGCAAAAATCCTGAACACAATCATGATGAAACTTAAAATATAATGTCAAATGCTTCTTTCAGAAAATTAAATGAGAAATAAAAATTTCATATTTCTCAGATTTCTTAATAACTTTTCATGCCAAGGAAAATTCAGGCTCAATTATTCAGCCAGAGGGATCCTGAAAGGCCTGTAATACTTTGAAATATTTAAAAAAAAGTGAAAAAAAAGAAAGAAAGACAAACTTCAAGGCAGAAAGCCAATTTATTTTCTTATTGACACACTCAAAGAAGAAAATTTTTTGTGGTCCTTTGCAAGGGATACAGAGAGACAAATTATCTATTTTTTTTTCACTAATCCCCTTTCCATAAAACTCCTTAAAAGCTTTACTCATTTTATTCTTATGGATCTTACTTATAAAACCAAGAATTACAAAAGACCCTTTTTCATTTTTTTGAATTCAGATTAGAAAATAAGACATTTTATGGGGATTTTTGTTCGATCAAATATTAAACTGAACCCTAATATACTTGGGAATTGAATAAATACATAAAAAAAACCTTAAAAACACCAATATTTACCCTCCCTCAAGTTATTGTTTTTGACAGGGATTTGGTCTTGAAAAATTATCTTCAGAAACTCTTCCCATACTCAAAAGTCATGTTATGAATTAAGCAAATATATAAATATTTATATTCATATTTCATGAATAAGATTGGAAATGGTACTTAGTAAAAAACCTTTATGGTCCTTTTGAATCAAGTAACCCACTTTTAATTTTCACTTTTTCTTCACATTATTGTTTTTATTAATGGATTTGGTAATAGTTAATTATATTTTGTATCAATAAGCTTAAAAGTCTTTCAAAAATAACTGGAAGAAGCTATAAAAAAAGTTAAAAATCCTGAAGTGTTTCAATATTTGTTTAAAACCTGGCTTTTTATAAATGAGAATCCTATTCCAGCCTGTACCAACTACCATTGTTACCAGGGTGTTTTCTCCACCTCAATAATTGAATGTTCCCATTCTATGGTTAAACTTTGCCTCCAACATTCCACTGGTACTATCCTGAAGATTATTGGAGCTATTCAAATGGTTCAAAAAAAAACAATTCAATGAAATAAGAAAAATAATATCCAAATAAATGATTTTTGATGTCAAGAATTTCCCTCCACAAATCTTTGCTTTCAATGGAAATTTGTCTGATTATGCCCTTCAGATGGCCTTTGAAAATTTCAAAACAAAATTTCCCCCCAATAAGAACTGAAACAATACACCCAACAATAATCAAGAAATACATTTCAAGAACAAGACTAAAAATGCATTTGTCAAGAAACAAAGACTCCAGTTATAAGAATTAAATCCTTGGTGGAATTTGAATTTACCTGTGAGGATTTTTCATCTTAAATTTTTTCAAATTAACTTATTTTCTTTGTAATATTCTTTCTAGGCTGGCTATTTAGGTGATGATAAAATTTTTTAAAAATAAATAAATAATGAAGCCAAAAAAATATTTTAAGATATTGAGGAAGAACTTTTTCAAATATCAATGGCAAAAATAAAACCAACTCTTAAGAATTTTCAAGATTTTTTGTAAGAAAGGAAAAAAAAAACTTAAGGAGGAAGGACTAGTGTTAGTATTTTTCCAACAAAAGGAACAGGGAAGAAAAAATAAAACCTAAAAGAAGTATATATAAAAGGAAAAGGATTTATTTCAGATGGAGAAAATAAGGAGAATTGACAAGTAGAAACCTTAAGAAGGTATGACTAGTTTTAGTATTTTTCCAAAAACAGGAACAGGGGAGAAACAATTGAACCTAACAGCAGTAGCAATAACAAAGATGAGGATAGTATATTTACAAATTGGATGTTCTTTATATTGATTAGCCCACTAATCTAATTAGGAGACTCATATCAAAAATTCTATAAGGTATCTTGTATGAAATGATACTTAGTGTATTAATATTGTTTGTAAGAAATCTAATAAGTTTTGAGAAAACCATTACAGATTCAGTAATATAAATACAAGATGATTAAATCTAATGTTTCTATTATGAGAATAAAATATAAGATCAGTTTTTTTTATTCTTTCACTCCCCCTTAATTGTTAATTTAGGATCAGATAAGATGATTTTAAGATGTGACATGGATTTGATTAGTGGTAGATTATTTTTAAGTAAGTCAGCTGGCATTTTTTTTGTAGGAAGATATTTGAGAGTAATGAGTTGTTGTTCAAACTGTAAGATTCGACTATGAAACTGATGATAATATCACTATTAATCAACAGTACTGTGTCTGTTCTTATGAAATATAATAATAAAATATTATTATAACCACAATTAAATAATTAAAGAATTATTTCTTTCACGTGTTAAGCACTACAAGTGATTTTAACAGTGAGCAAGTAATTGTCTACTAGAATCAATTACAAGAAGATTTTAATAATAAAACTTCTTTTATTAAAATAATAATTATTTTAATATATAATTATCTTTTGCAAGAATAATTATAATGATAATTCTTGAAGAAAACTAATTTTAGAGAAAAACTTTAAGAATTAAAGATAAATCACTCACTAATATTCCAAAGAGCTCATTGAAAGATAAGATAGAGAGATTTGACGTGGAATTGTGGATTTAAGGATCAAAATGGATTTATAACAGGATTACAACAATATATAGTTGGATTCTATGATTTCACATCTTTCTGATTGATTATGAAAGATTTAAAACACTTAAGAATAGCTGTAACTAATACTTACTTGTTGGTAATAATGATTTAAATGATAATAAGATGATTGTTTGGAAAAAACAGAAAGAAGAGGCCTCTTTTAAGTCAACAACAGCTCACAGAGGCGTTCCATGGAGCAAACTGAAAAACCAGTGAGTGAGAAAACAATAAACCCTTTTGGATTATTGATTGCATCATCTGTTGTCACATAAGATTATCACAATTACTTAATTGATGCTTTTACGTGACTACTAACCCCAATATGGTTAAGAATAAAAGGAGTAACATCTGTAAATCTTCTTTTATTCCAAAATAATCATTGATTTCTCAAAGTTATCAATGTTATTGCCAATTTCATCACAGGTTGTAATTACTGTGAATTTTTGAAGATTCAGTGTTTCACGTAGAATAGTCAAAAATGGACTGTAAGTAAAACTTCTAATTTTACTAGTAAAACTGTAATTTTTTTTTGGTTTTACCATAGATTATACAGTTCTCCATTAGTCCTGAAAGTTTCAGAAAGATTAATTGAGAATTGTACTTTTAATGAATTTTTGAAGTTTTTACCTCATTTCTATGTAGAATTGCAAATATCAGTGTTTCACTGGTTGCTATGAGGTAAATCAATGGATACAAGTCCAAAAAGGGTTTCAATTACTCTTTTGGGGTTTATCCATGGAAAGTCATTAAGAATTGACATGGTTACAGGAGTCTAAGTAGCTCTTTACCTCCTTGGCACGTCAAAATAGCAGGTTATTTGCTATTTTCTTAAGATTTACAGTAGTTGTAACATGGTAACCAAGTTCCCAAAAGGTTTTAGTTTACCAATTAGGCCAAGATCAGCCATGGATCCAAGCTTTGGAGCTGTCCACACCTCTGAGGCCTCAGAAGCTGGGTACCCTGGCTCTCTTTGATGTCTTTTGTCCCCCTTGCTTATTTTTTACATCAAAATAGAAATTTAAGCTTAAAGTGAGATATCCACTATGGGTGTACCAAAAGTCCATGTAAGAATACCATGATATTAAGTGCTCAAAACATGCATAACACCATTCTTAGTGTATATGTAACATGGGATTTCTCACTTTCCCATTATTTTGGTGTGAAATTAAGAAAAACAAAAATTTTCATGGATCTTTTATGTGGTATTGAAGTATTTTCCATTTTACCACCTCAAAGAGTTAATTTGAGCTTATTCACTCTATGGAGCTACCCTAGGTGAATTTTAGTGTAGAATCCAAATCCGTTCCTAAATCCATGGATTTACTTACTCAATAAAAAGTTATTCATCTTTTCTGAAATTAAAAATGATGAATTTTGGATATATGCATGACTTATGAGTTATGCATAATTCAAAATTTATTTTTAAGATAATTGTGGCCTATTTGGGTATGTAAAATTTACCTCAAGGCTCACACAAACAAAGTTCTGATAAAATGAAATCAAAAAAAAAATATGTCTTTTATTGTGATGATAGATTGGATTGGATGCAATGGCTAAGTAACTCTGGTTGTCAGAATGAAGTACACATGAAAATTCTTTCTTTGTTGCTTAGAAAATGAGTTTTTAATCCCAGGAAAGGTCTTCAGACAATTAATTTAAGGCATTATATTTGGATTCATCAGAGGATAGTGAAACAACATTTTGTTCATGTGCTCTCCATCCTAGGTAACTATAGTAGTAAATAAGAGAGCTGGAGAAATATTTCTTTTCAGTTCTTCCACCCTAATTGGAATCAGTAAGCCCAAAAAATTGTGAGTCAGAGTGCAATATAATATTTTCTCCAAGGTTTAAGGTAAATATTTGGGTTCCTGAAAGGTATTTTAAGGTATGTATCACTGCTTTGTAATGTAGTTCTTTTGGGTTTTCTAAGAATTGGGACAAGAAAGAGGTGGAAAATGATAAGTCTGGTTGAGTACAATGCACTAAGTACTGGAGCAAGCCTACTACACATCTGAAATTGAAGGGAGGTGGGTAAACAGATTCTCCTTCTACGTTCTTCAGCTATTTTTAGTTACTAGGTAAAGGGGCAGATGGAGGGAAAAGTTGACTGGTATTGAATGCATTAAGGATCTGGTGAATGAATTTGTCTTTAATTAACAAGATCTGATTCCTATTGCTAAGGTTTATATAGCTTGTCCCAAATCTTCCATTTTGAAGAAGGTTTTGATTTTATCTTTGAATGTAGAATTCCAAGTTCTTCCAAAAATAAGATAATCCACATGAAAAAAGAGCCAAAGAGGTTTTTGTTTGTCTTGTTAGTAGAATAAACACAGATATGTGAAGCAAGGAGTAAGACCAATTTTTACTAGAGAATTCTTGAGAACTTTTTTTCAGTCTGTAGAGGGACTTATTGAGGTGAAATATGTTAGTTTCTGGATTCTCAGAGTATCCAAGTGGTCAGAAAATGTGCAAGGTTTCTTCAGGTTTCCCATTCAAGAAGGTGCATTGGTCATTCATTTTTTCAATGGGGTTTTGGTAAATATAGCATGATGTAAGCAATAGTCAAAGGTAACATAACCATCCAGTTGGTGAGAATACTTCTGATTAGTCATTTACTTCTTTTTGATTAAATCCCCTAACTCATAGTCTTGCTTTGAACTTGGGTAGATTTTCATTTTAATACCCATTAAGTACTTAATGGCTTGATGTTTTCATCCAACATGGCTGGAGACCAAACATGATGGCTGGTAATGTTACTTAATTCTACTTTTATAGCATTTTTCCACTATTAGATATCAGCTCCATTTATGGCTTCTTGGTATGACTTTGGATAAACTGAAAGGTTATATGCAATATTGGAATGATGTCTCTTTTTTCTTTGGTGAGTAAGAGCATTTCTAGGATAACTGATGTCCCCAAGTATTTCATTTTAAGAAATTTATTCAATCTCAGGTACCCACAAATATCCTTTAAATTTGGTCATTGGTATTTTTATGGAGGAAGTTTCTTCTATTGGGGAAGTTTTCTGGATTTAATGACTGTTTTCAGTTTCTGAATTATCTTCACCCTCATCCCCATCATTGTTAATGGTAGTGTCCTCAATCGGGACTAGGATGAATGAATTACAGTCAGAAGAGGTTTCTTTTGTTTTTATAAAAGGGAATTTAGTTGGTAGAAATTTAACGTGGTGAGTGTTTTTGACATTACCTGTGCCTGAGTCCATAACCCTATAAGATCAATGTGTCTCTCCATATCCTAAGAAAATACCTTTAATTCCTATCTTTTCAAATTTTCCATTTAATTTTTGTTTAAGGAAGATGGATAAAAAGCCAAAGGCTTTAAGAAATTTGAGATTCAGCTCCTTATTGAACCATTTTTTGAAGGGAACTTCAAAGTTAATATTTTTTGATGGAGTAATATTTTCTAAATAGAATTTTGTATTTACAGCTTCTTCCCAAAGTGAATAATCTAGTCCAGAGTCCTTGAGGAGAAATTTGGTTTGGTTTATGGTTGTTTGATTTCCTCTTTCAGAAAACAGATTTCAGGAGTTTAGGGAGCTGTAGCTAAATGTGAAATTATGTTTACTTCAAAAAGCTCCTATAGTTCTAAATTGAAAAATTCAGTTCCACTTTCAGATAAAATTTTGGAAACTTTGAGGTTTGATTGTTCAATTTTGGAAATGTGATTTTTAAGTATTCTTTTGGTCTCAGCTTTTGTGGTTAAGAAAAAGATCCATGAAAAGTGAGAAAATCCATCAATAATTTTGAATATATATTGTGCACTAGACACCAAAGGAGGAGAAATCGGTCCACATAGGTCCATGTGGAGCAATTAAAACTTTCTGGTATATTGGGAAAACTTCCAGAAAACTTTATTTTGGTCATCTTGTGGGTGGAGCATGTAATTCAGTCTAGCTAAGGGATATTCCCACTTGGTTACATTTTTATAAGGCACTCAAGAGAGGGGTGACTAGCTTCTTGGTGTAGAGTGATGAGGTTTTTTGGAATGGTTGAACTGGCTAGTGCTTTAGGAGTGTAGTATAGTGTAAGATTACCTGAAGCTAGTTACCCAGTTACTACCTGCTTCATGTCTTCGCCAATTAATTCAATATTTTCCTTTTTAAGAGGTTTAATAACATAATGATTTCCAAGAAAAGTGGTCATACTTATGAGATTTGTCACAAGAGAGGGAATTTAGAGAGAATTGTAGAAGTTGAGAACAATTGTGAGCCTGCCAGCATGTAAACCTTTACCTGCTATACAGACCCCAATCACTTCCTTTAAAATTTCATCTCATTTTCTTTCAATATTTTGTAAAAAAATTCGAATACTAAAATTTATATTATTATAATATGAATTTAATCTTGTTTCTATGACTGATTACTAAATATGTCATAGTATAAAGCTCCCACAATGTCATTAATCTTGTTGTTATATCTGCTCATGTTTCTATAACAGATCTTTCCTCATTTGAACAAAACTTATTTCATATTATTTTGATTTCAATTTGTAATTACAACATTTAAAGTGGATTAATGCTCTTGGAATTAATCCTCAGAGCTCTTACACAAATATATTTTTACAATTAAAATCATTTAAATTTTATTTTAGAAATATTAGTGCTCTCACCCTTAAAAGTGATTAAATTCACTTTTTACAATTTTTTACTACTGTTGAAGCCTCAATTCCAACAGTACACAATCTTAAATCAAGTGACGTGTCTATTAAATTAAAATTAATAGTATTTCACCTCCTAATTAGTTTATTAAATTACTAGTATTTTAGTCTTGAAACCACAAAAGAGGCACCAGCTAACAACAATATTCTTAAATTCAAGTTGAATAGTGCCAAATACCAAGAATTCAATAATTTATCTGTTTGCAAGGTCAATTTCTTTTTTCTTCATTTTGATGGATTAGAAGTATTCTAGGTTATTTACCATCAAGGTGGTGGCACCAGAATCTTTCTATAAGGGCCTTGACTGGTTTGTCATTATTGAGTCATTTCTCAGGGTGCAAATTCCAACATTCTTCTTCAGAGTGTTGAGCTAATGGATTGTAATTGGAATTGCTACATATATTTACTATTTTTTTATTTTGGTTTTTGTATCTCTGAGAAGCAGGATCTCTCTCAGCTTCTACATTGTCTTCAGTTTTTACAATTTAAGAATGGAGTTCTTCAATGGTGTCCTTTAATGATAGAGTGATTTTTTTGATGTAACATTCTTTAAGTCATAGTTCTCCAATGATTTTGTACTCTTCAGGGACATTTCTAATTGTCCACATGGAAACTAATGAATCCAAAATAACAAATGGTTTCACTTTTTTGTCCTTAATTAGGATTCAAAGATTTCAATTGTTGTGAAATTTGCTCAATATTTCTTCTAACCTATTCTTTTGTAGGTGAGTTTAGAATATTTGTTTCAAGTAGGTAGTTTTATTTTTCATAGTGTTAGGTCAAAAGTATTTGTCAATACTTGTCCAAAGGATTGTTGGATAATTATTTTCTTATGCAGAGAGATGAGAAGCTATTTTTATGTCACAACTGATACAAATGATTTCAAAAGCTTAGTCTCATCTTTCCATATCCAGTTTATCTCTATAAGAGTCTGTTTCAATGATTTCTGTTCCAGTAGCAATAGCATAGATTATTTTTAGAGTAAGAATATATTCCATTCTAACTTTCCAGTTGAGAAAGTTACTACCTGATAGGTTATATTTCTTGATGAGCTCAATGACATATTTGACAATATTAGGAAAATATACTGGATATATTTTCCTTTTATATCTGTGTCCTTTATTTAGAGAACTGGTCTCATAATCTTCAGGAAATTAAAAAACCTAAAGGAGGCAGGACTAGTGTTATTCTTCTTCCAACAACAGGAACAGGGGAGACACAATTGAGCCTTACATAAGTAGCAATAATAAAGATGAGGATAGTATATTTATAAATTTAATGGTCTTTATATAGATTAGACCAATGATCTCATTAGGAGGCTCGTATCAAAAATGATATAAGGTATCTTGTATCAAATGATATATAGTGTATTAATATTGTTTGTAATAATTTTAACAACTTTTGAGAAAACACTTAGAGAGTAAGTAATATAAATACAAGATGAGTAAACCTAAGCTTCTATTATAAGAATAACATATAAGATCAGTTTTTTCATTATTTCATTTCTTGAGTGTAAAAGTCACTTATTCTTAAATTCCTAAGATTAAAGAGGATAAAGGATATTATGAAGACCCACTTGAATGTAAAAGATACCTGTATAATACCTCAAGTATCCAAGAATAAAAATTAAAGAGATCCCACAATATTTTAAATAGCCCAAAGTAAATTCAATAGAAGAGGAAGAACCCTATTAAAAGTCACCAGCACAACAGCTTCAAGATCCCAGTAAATTTCCCCCTTAAAGTATGGAAGTGTATCCATATTCAGATTCTGAATATTCTGAGACCTCACTATCCAAATCAATCACTTTATAAGATTCACTACCCTCAAAAATTTAATTTAATTAATGAGTAAAATTGATAGTTTTTCTCAAAAGGTCCATAAGATTGGAAAATAGAAGCAGAACCTCACAAAGAAGGTCCCAAAAGCCTGAAACCACTCTCAATATTTATGATTCAATTCACTTAACCTGTGGGAATTTCCAAATCAATTATAACATAAGGTATTAATTGTCCAAGCTCTTTGTGAGTTGTTGAATAATCTTAATGTAGAATTATTTTGGTTATTTCAATGTTTATTATTTTTTTGACCCATTTTCATTAGGATCCTGGCTCAGAAGATATTCCAAAATTTATTTTGAGCTACACCTTCAAGCCTATTAATGTCCAGGGTGATGGAAACTGTGGCTATAGAGCAGTTTCCCATTACATTTACAAGAAACAAAATCAATGGACTGATTTCAGGGGTGACTTGGCTGAAGAAATTCAATATAATGAAGAACTTAATGTATCCATGAATACTTTGGTACCATCAGTATCTTCTTATTTGGACAGAATTGAGTGTTATGAATATGCTGGCCAGGCTCCAAAGAGAAAGTGGATGTCCATGCCTGATATGGGGGATCCAATTGCAAATAAGAATCAGAGAGCATTTTTATTTTATTCCACAGTCCAATTGTTCTCTTTTTTCCTTCTTTGTGTCCTCAAAATTACAATCTACCCATTTTCATATGTTTGGATATCTGTTCTCATTTTGTTCCCTTGGATGTCATCATTTCCGAATTTTACCCTGTCCCCAAAGTTACTGTGAATTGGGAATTTCATCCCCAACCATAAGCCCTGGGGTAGGAAGATAAATTTAAACAGCACAGAATGTTATATTTGTTCTATCTTCCTCCCCCCTTTCAGAAAAAACCTACCATTTTAGAGGTTGATTCAGATTTATTTTTTTTGTATATGAAATTTATTTCAATTATCCCCCTCCTCAGTCATATTTATTGGTTAAATCCCACCTTAGTAGCTTTTTTTATCAAAAATATGGCACTTTTGTACCTACAAATAGTCATATCAAAAACATGATTTTCTTTTTGAAAAAAACACAAATTTTTGGGCCTTCACTTGTACCACCCAAAAACATTTCCAAAATTATGGGCTCCTGGTTTTTTTATTCTAAAGATTTCTCCCTCCATTTTAAGAAAAATTATGAAAGTTCATAAGTGGGAATATTGTTGATTAATTTTTGAAAAAAATTGGCCATTTTTCCAAAGTAGCAAATTTGGAGAAATTTGGCAAGAAAATTTAAAAAATTTGGGGATCTTGACATCCCATGTCAAAATATTATTTTTTTCCAAAACTAAGCCTGAGGAATTTTTTTTTAAAAAATTAGGCCAATTATGTATTTTTACCATAAGCTTACCTGTTTCTGGCCATAAATTGATAAAACATGTAAGGTATTATGTGCTTTTACCAGCACCCTATAAATAATAGTGGATTTAATTTGAGATAAACACAAATTCAATAATATAAATGAATTCATCAATTTATAATTAAATATTGTTATTCTTGGAAAAGAACAGCTTAAAAGATTTTTCCTATATGCTTAAAATAACATCAATTTATTACAATTATCATTATAAATATTTATTTAATTTATTATATTATATTAATCTGGGTTTAATTATGAGGATTTTTGATGGTGCTTAGAGGCCTTTTCTAACAAATGAAGTTCTCAAAGTTAATCAAGGGTACCACTATTAATTCAAATTTCCAGAATACTCTCCATAATATTAATTTACAGATTCAAATCTGAACAACACTAAATTTAGTCCTATAACAAGGTTTCAGTGGTTATTTTCAAAGTTAATGAAGCCAAGAAAATATTTAGTGATAAAATAGTTGAGAAATAATTCTCATTTCAAATTATTATATTATATTAAAGCTTAAATTAGCTATATTAACTAATTTATTTTAGAGCTATAACACTATTTTCAAAGAATTGGTGCTATTTTCAAATTTTGCTCAATTTTTGGCAGTTATAATATTTTCTTCAGTCTATTTCAAATAGCCCTAAATTTTGTCTTAGTGGATATTTTCAACATAAATCTATTTGTTTCAAATATGAGGTATTTTTCTAATTTCAAAAAAAAGTTTTACTTATGAGGCAATCTGATTTTTAATTTCACTATATCAGTAAATTATTTTGTTTTCACTATAGGTATACTTTCTTCAATTCCCTGTATTTGTACTTAGAAATTGAGTTTAATTAGTTTTATCAAGTAAACATTAATACATTAAATTTTCTCTAAGCTCTATAAATAGAAAAATAGTTCTACTTATGCAGAAAAATTTATTTTTTCCTCAAATCTTTCACTTTGGTATGTTTCTCCGTTTGAATCTTAATTCAAGCTTAAATAATATTAAATTGAACATAATTTTAGCTTATTTATCAGTTAATACCTTCAAATGAAAGCTAAAGACTAATCTGAAATTTGTTTTTTCTGAAGAACTTTAATTAAGGCTGGCCAAATTCAAAAACCACTCTATACAGATCCAAAAAGTTGGGTGCCCTGGAACCTTTTTTCAGATTCCCATTTTCCAACGTTTATTTGTGGATCTTCCTCTTTTCATTTATTGAAATAAATACTATGGACTTCTTTAACCTAGTGTCAAAAAAGGGCCTGCAAGATTCACATCCTATATGGAAAAACTAATACTAGCTTTAAAACTACACACCATCCCTTAATTTTAACACTTTTTTTGTAAGTTAACTTATAGATGGTGAAAATTTATTTTAGCTTAACTTTAAATTAAAATAAGAAAGTCCTTAAAATTCTATTTTGGAATTTTTAGGCCAAAGTATTGAATTTATGGTTGAATCCCCTATTGTATTACCCTAGGTAAAATTAGATGGAGAATCCAATGGTTTAATAATATTTTTATATAAATTCATTATTTAAAAATTTAATTAAATATTTTAATATTTAAATAAATTTTGAACTTAATTGTTTTTAATTTCAAGTAAAATTAACTTCCAGTGAGGAATTTTGTGAGTCCTTTGGGAATGTAAAATGTTCCTCATGGCTCAAAAATTCAATTCCATTGTAATTAAATTCTTCATTTTACTTTATAAAATTTTCTTTTGTATAATTTGATCCTTTATTGGGTGGAATAATAAAAAAATAATATATCAGTAGAATTTTTAAAAAGAATTTTTTTTTCTACTTACACCTAGAAGAGTGAATTTAAATCCATATTCAAATTTCCTTTTTTTTAAGTTTATAGCTTAATTCATTTGTAAGATTTAGTTCATGGTTTCAAGCTTATTTCCTGTTCTTACTATAAATTTTTAAGTTTTTTCAACTCTTGAATGTATCTAGCCATTTATTGTAAATACTAAGACTAAACCAGCTATTTCCTTGTATACCACATGAAAATACAGAGTCCTCTCATTATTTGAGGAAATCACCAGTTAACAAAATATTTTTTGGAAATTTTGTTTGTGAACTCATTCATCAACCATTTCATACAGCTTGACATGACTTACTGAAATTATTTTTCATAGTCCAATTCCTTTGCCTGCTTTTTCTTACCATTTCTTCAATTCCAATACAACATCTTTATCTTCCAGGATAAGGTAGAAACATGTGAGTTTGGGTTTCTGGCTTGATTTTAATTTTTATTTTTTGGTGGTTTTGATTCATGATTTTCCTTTCATTTTAATGTTAAGTGACTCCTTGAAGTTCAAATTCATTTGAGTAACTTTTCTAGAAATTATATGCTCTTGAACAAGATGTCCTTGTTGATTAAGCCAATCTACTTCTTCAGTGGTTAATCCTCTAATTTTGCGTTTTTATAAAAGATTATTTGTTTTTGAATAAACTTATTAATCAATCTAATTAGGAGTGACTTACCTTCAAGTTATTAAGTTAAGTTTTTTCAAGCATATTAGAAATAAGGGAAGAATTTATATCATAAAATAAATTAATGAAAAAAACTGGTTTCCACTTAATGTGGTAAAGAGTGGCAAGGCAGGTGAAAGTTAAATATTTAGAAAAGTTATTTTTGGAATAAAAACAGAAATTAACATGAATTTGGTGAAAAAAAATAGATGTTGGAATTGGAAATTTATGGGTCTCAAGAGGCTTAATATTATTATTATTTAGATTTTTGATTTTAAAAGGAACATGAGTTACCATGTTAGATGTGTTACAGGTTTATAATAATCTTGAACAAGGCACCCAGCCTGGTAAATTGAAAACTGTACAGGTATTGAGAGGTATGCTTTTCCACAATTTCTACCCTATGTGACCATTGTTTTTTCACAATGTATTATTATTTATATTTTGCTTAAAAAATTTAGACTACAAATATTCTTCCAGAGATGATTTTAGTTTCTCTTAACTCATTAAAAAGAGGGCTTAAATAATTTTTCATTTTTTTAGAAACAGTCTTTTTTTCTATTTTCACAATAGTAAGCTAAACAGTAATAGTAGCCTACTATACATTCATTTCCTGATTTCCCATTTTTTTTCAATATAAAATATATGGAATAATTTTTAAACTTAATCTTCATTTTGTTTCTTGATACAATGAGCCATTAGGTGTTTTTGTATAAATTAACCAATCAAAAGAACATCCCATATGGTACTTACTGAAGCTGTGTTTTGTTTTGTGTGACTCAAAAGTAGAGTTTCTGGTGGGTAAATTATGGAATACCAACCATTTCTTCCAGGTTTGGAATTCAAAAGCCTATCTTCATGAATTAGGGCTTCCATATTCCCTTTTATTTTTGAAAATTTAAATTTTCCTTTCTTTTTTTTTCTATCATCTCCTTTAGTTTACTTTTTTTTGTCAATTATGTCTCCTTTCCTCTTTTTTTGTCAATTCCAACCAGTTATCTATCCTTTCCTCTCTTTTTCTCAATTTTTTTTTTCAGTTGTCAACTTATGTCATAACTTTTTTCTCCTTTTTTTCATTCCTTCAATTCCAACCTTTATTTGATATATTATCTGAATGTTTGTAAGAAATTATTGGAAAATTCCTTAATGAAACCATGGTTCTAAATGGAAAGTATTCTTTTTGTCTATCCTCCACACAAAATTCATTCACTTTAATGAAGTTTTCACTAATAATAGGCCACATTTCTTTTTCACTCATATCAAGGATTGTTGCAGAAAAATAGGTCCATTAAATAAGATTATATACCTCACTTGTGTATTGAAAGAATTTAGGACAAGTGGATCTGAATATGTATATCAATCAGATGCATGAAATAGAAGTGTTTCAAATAAACCAGAAATCAAGCTTAACATACCATCAAAAAATACCTCACTCTGACTCACCTTCTTCATTTTTGTACTTCAAATAATTTAGTAACCAGAAAACACAAGAGCTCAATTAGATTATCTTGAAGGCTCTCATTGTTTCAAACATACAATTTTTACTCCTTTAAAGCAACTACTTTCAAGATTATCATAAAGAACTAGTAGTGCAATCAACATAAAAACTTCAAACCTGCAATTTGACTTTCAATTAAGTATTAACTCTGCTTAACACCAAGAATCAGTTAAAAGTGGCTTTTGAAATTTCAATATGTAAAGGAATGACATAATCAATTATTGGATGGACTGAAATTTATGGAAATTATATCCATGAACTTTTATTACTATGAGGGAAACATATAAAGCAATTTTTTAATGTACTTGACCTAAATTTTAAACAAAATACCTCATAAAACATAAACCAAGAAATCAAGGAGTTCCTGGCCAAAAAATCAAGTATCATTTGATAATATATGTTCTTTGGTTACTAATTCTCAATCTGTAATGATGTGGTTTAAATTATGTCTCTCAATTTTATTTTATACTATTTCATACTAATTTTATTATTTGTATTTGTTAAGACACTTCTAAAAAATGATCACCAAAAAATAATGATATTCCTTTGGTAAGATTTTTCTTTGTATTAAGTCACAAAAAGAGGTATTTAAGAAATGCCTTGCAATTTAAAAAATGCCATTATCTGACACTTCAGATATCTCTAAGGCTGTCATAAGAATCATATAATATTGTGATCAATTCATAACTAAAAATTTGTTATTCAATCTTATAAAACAAATCATCAATAGTATTGAATTATTGGAATTATGTAGTAATAAGATTTCCGACATATTGAAAGGGTTTTTTACAGTCTTATTAATAAATAATTAATATTGATGTGTATGACCAATTTAAATAATTTAAGGAACATTTTTTTGAAAGTGATACATATATGTGCTCAAGTTTTTTCAATTCAATATTCATAAAATAGATTTCTTTTTAAATCATTCTTATCAAAAAAATAGCTGTCTACCTAAATAATTCACTAAAAGAAATTAATTTGATAATCTTATTCCTTCTCAATATTGAAATTATTACAAGCAGGAAGTAAAGATAATGATTCCAAAAATCCAATGTTATTATAGCTAACATGACCCATTTGGTAATAATTCTCAAGGTGAGTTTGGATCTTAATCTTTTAAGTTGTTTTTTTTTCTAATTACAATCTCAAATCAGGTATATTTCCGGATAATTGACTGGATTATTGGCTTGGAATACCAGATAACCATGATTACTTTCCACTCAAGAGGCTTACTGTAAGCATATGCAAGATTGCATTTCATGCAGAAGGTGTTGAAGGCTTGTTTTCAATTATGTCAGCTGTCAAAACAAAGTATAAAGTTCAAATGTTACCAGAAACTCTCAAGATTCTCAGTCAAGTTAAGTGGCATTTGCAGCAAGAAGCCCCTTCACTCTAACAGCCATCCAAAAAACCCAAACCCAATATGTCAAAATGTGTGGGTATGAGTTGTTTTTTTGCCAATGGATTTGGGACTTTTGGAAGATGGTGTGTTTGAGCAGCCTGGTATGGAGCTTGTCTCACATCAAGATGCATTCATTGATACACTCTTTGAATTTAGCTTATGGGATGAAGAAAACAAACAACATAATTCCTCAAGTGGATATTATGGAAGTCCTCAACTCAGTGTAGAGCACCAAACTGCAGTGTGGGATCCATATATTATGAAAGTTTGATTTATTTTTTTCTTCCTTTCTTTTATTTTATTGTTTATTCTGTTGTGTTTTTGACTGGTGCATGATAATTAAGATTTGAAATTATATATATCTATCTTTTTATGTGTAAAACATTGAAAAACATACTTGATTTACCTTGTGAGAGAAATTGGCATGCCACTGCCGCCACTAGCCATTGGCATGCCAAATAGGGAGTTAAGGCGGTACCACTGGCATATCAGTGGGAAAAAGGGCGCGCCAGCCACCCTACTCAAAAGGCTAAGAAATGGTTGCAAATGGACTTCAACCTTTATCATGTTGACTAATAATATTGAAAAAAAATGGCGACCAGCTGAAGAATGATAAAAAGCACAAAAGCAGTTACACATGAAATTAATTCAAAATCAAGATATCACAACCCGCAAAAGTTTCGGTCCTAGTTTGAGTTCCCAAAAAGCAGTAGTCTTTTGTTAGAGTAGGAGGAGGGCTTAAGCGATGGTTTGAATAGAGTGCCCGGGCTTGATTTTCTAGGCATTTTTCTTTGCTTTTTGTTAAAAAATTTAATCTTCAGAAAACTGTTTTCTCTGAGGACAATGACCTTGCTTAGTGTACTCGGATGTATTAATCTTTTATCATACCAACCTTAACATACTTTCATTGCTTCACGCTTTTCGAGATCAGGTTTGGGGGCTAAATCTTCATCTGGGGCTTTCATTCCAATTGGTATGCCATTAAACTTTGAGTGAAGCATGCGGTATCTCTTTTGTTGCGCAGTTGACACACTAGGCCTAACCTTTAGTAAAGCTCCTTCAAAATGATGTTTCTCTAGCCCTTTGTATTCATTTAATGATTGTCCGTCATGGATTTGGCGCCTTAAGCCAATCAATGCAGCCTCTCTACTTAAAGCCCCAATATCAGCTCCACTATAGCCCAAACATCGTTTGTCATCTTTGATGATTTCTTCAATCTCTGTTAGATTAGCTATCTTCAAGCGCCTCGATAATGCCTTGAAAATATCCCATCGTTCTTGACGGTCAGGTAAATCGATAAAGATCATCTTGTCTAATCTACCGGGCCTCACCATCGCTGGATCCATGACATCTGGTCTGTTTGTAGCCCCAATAACATAAATTTGTTTGCGAGGTTCAAGTCCGTCTAATTCGGTCAACAAAGTATTGACTACTCTTGAAGAACTTTCAGACTAAAAAAATCCCAATTGATTTGAGGTGAGTTTTGGACGAATTTTGAGTGATTTATCTAATATTCCAAAGACAAGAAAGATAACAACCAACCAGACTATCGTCACGTCGAGGAACTAGCGCGTCAAGCTCATCAAAAAAAATAATACAGGGTGCAGAAGCCCTGGCCCTGACAAAGACCTGTCGGACAGCTTTTTCACTCTCACCGACGTACTATAAAAGTCCCAGTAAGAATCATTCAGCTCAAACTCAATAAGGCTTTTGGGCGAGAGGATCTTAAAAATATACCTTGTTAAGAAGCTCGGGTCCCTTGACTGAAATAAAATTGGCTTGGCTCTCATTAGCAACAGCTTTAGCGACCAATGTTTTCCCACATCCAGGTGGGCCCCATAGCAAAACGCCAAAACTAGTAGAGATGCCCATTTGCTCAAACATTTCGCGGTGACGAATTGGCTGAATGATTGAAATGTTGAGCTCATCTCGAACGGAACGCATTGCACCGATCTGGTCCCAAGTGGTATCAGGAATGGTTGAGAAACCTTCACGTTTACAAGAGGGTTGAAAGTTATTCAACGCATATTCAAAATCAACTTGATTAATTCGGATTCGATCAAGTTGTTGGTCGGTCAATTTAGAGGGATTAGAGCGAAGAAAGTTGATTATGGGTAGTGAGAGCAAATGAGCTGGTAAATTTTCAAACAGATCGGGCGGGGAAATTTCTTGGGTTGAAAGCTCAAGTTCTTGGCCTGGTTGAGTTTCAGGGGGAATCGTTGGAAGTTGAGGATCAGGGTCGATGATCATGTTAGTATTATCTTCAAGTCGATCATTGGTAATAGGCTCAGGCTCAAAGATTCGTTTGATGGCTATCACACCAGCAGAAGCTGTCAAGGCGGTCAGATCTGCACCAACATAACCAGGTGTAGAACGAGCAAGTTGCTTGAAATCAAAGGATTTGACTAGCTTTAGCTTTGAGCATAATACTCGTAAGATCCTGCAAGGAAATCAATGATAGGTCAGAGAAACAGAAATCGAATTGAATGAGTTGATCAGGATCTTAACTGTTCTCGTGCTCGTTCATCCGGAATACCCATCATGATCTCGTGATCAAATCTTCCACCCCTTCTGAGAGCTGGGTCTAAGCTATCAGGGCGGTTGGTTGCCCCAATAACAATGACTGGTTTACCGTTAGTATTTTCTAATGAAAGGTCTGTTTGAAAAGAACAGAAAACAGGTAAGATTTTATAATGTTTAAGTGAATTGAATGGGAAATTAGAACAAACCATCTAAACAAGTCAATAATTGAGCGACAATTCTTCTTTCCATTTCCCTTTGAGCAGTTTCTCGTTTTGGAGTAATAGCATCGATTTCATCGATAAAAACCAAGCATGGAGCTTGTTTCTGAGTTTGTTTGTTTTTTTGAAAAAATAATAAGACGATTGAAAAGATTAGTGAATAATAATAAGAATAAAATAGATCTAAATGATATCATTTGCTCACAAAGCAGAGCTTGGCTTGATTCGAGGACTGACAATAGCCTGATCGAAAATATCCCTAATTGCCTTTTCACTTTCACCACTCATTCCACTGACTATACTTGTACTTGAAAGGTTGAGAGATGTGATACCTAATTGATTTGCGATAGCATTTGCTAACATTGTTTTTCCACAACCTGGAGGACCACAAAGCAAGAGACCTCTAATTGGTTTTAAGCCAGTGAATTCGAAAATTTCAGGATGAAGGATGGGTAAACCGATCAATTCAAGAATTTTTTCTATTGTACCATCGATTCCGCCCAGGTCTGATAAGCTGATTAGATTATTATTAGGTTTTATGATTGAATTTGATTGATTTAAGCTAGGATTAGTAGATTTTGAGTTTGAAAGAGTGGATTTGTTTCTTTTATTCGATGGCGTGGGTGGATTAATAGGAGCTGATTGATTGATAATTTGATCATTAATTTGATGATTGATTGGATCTATTTGATTAAGATTCAACTTTCTTTTTGAGATGGAAGGAGGATGATTGATTGGTTGTTCTGAAATTTGATTAAGATTCGATAAACTGTTATTTGGAATGGATTTAGCTGGAATTGATTCAATGGATGAATTTGAAGAAATTTGATGTTTCTTTTTATAATTTAGCATGATTTGACGATTTAATAAGTTTGAATTAATATTATTTGAAGTTGGATCATTCATCTTGATTTTAAAAGAAATTGAAAAAAAAGAAACTTTCTAGATTTTATTGAAATTCTTAAAGAATTTTTTAAAATTTTGACAAAATTTTAATTTTGAAATTTTATGGGTTAGGTTTAAAAATTTCAATTCAACCACTCAATTCCTGATTTGAAATTTGAAATTTAAAATTATGATATCAGACACAAAAATCTCATTGTCCATTAACAATATGGAAAAAGTTTTCAAGCAAGGAAACTGAACTCCATTATAGTAAAAAGAATTTGAAGTTTTAATAAAAAAACTATCATTTAAATTTATTCAAAATTTTATCAATCAGTAAGTTTATCTTAATTCATATCAATGATTTCTAAAAATTGTCATGGATGAATTTTGTCTGAAGACATTTATCAAGATCCTTTCTTATTTTGCACCTTTTTTGAAATTTCAACTTAATTTCAATAAATGCCATTTGTTTATTAAATTTTTATATAGCATTCAACCCCATTCTGGATCACTGAGGCAGCCCCTAGAAGAGCTTTTAGCTTTCCCAATTTAAATAATCATAGTCATAGACATTCCTAGCTTGAATATGTATTGAGACTAGCAATACCTAGCTCATAAATTATCAAGATATTATTCAAATTATTATATTCACTTTCCACACCTAATATTAATCCAATTGGTAACAAATTATGAATTTTTCTTGGTGAATTTTTAAGTATTTTTTGATTTAATCTTGTCCACTCTCTAGAATATGCACTTATTAAATGAAGATAATCTTGAAGGATTTTGAACTCAAAGATTAATTGACACAATTTATTATTAATTGAAATTTATGATTAAAATAATCCTTTAAAAAAATTCGCCAAGTTTCTTAAAAAGAACTACCTCTGAATCAGAGGGGATCAGAAATTTAACTATAATAAAAACTGAATGTATCTATCAATTTTTCCTACTCTACCATTTACATTAAGATAAAGAAAATATCTATAAAATCATAAGTTTTTTTTGTTAAGGAATTCAGGGGGTTCTTAACTAAAATTACAAAAATAAATTTTCTTTTAGTAATAAAAAATTTCAATTTCTTGAATATTTACTGTAATTAATTCACTTCTCAATAAAGATTACATACATAATAATCAAAAATTAAATTATTTTATTTTGAATAAATTAATATTAAGATATAAATATCAAATAAATTTCCTTGTAATATATAATTATATAATATTTAGTCTTTAGTTGATTCAAGTTAGTCTATTTAAAAGGCATGAGCTCATAGCTTTTTTGGAGTAATATTAGATATTCAAATATCTATAAGATCAAAATCAATAATATCTCAAGTCGAGTCAAATGATCTTTTTTTTGAATTTATAATGATGAAAAATTAGTGTTTAAATGGTTGATTTGTATTTTGAACAATTTAATACAATCAATAATTTGAGCTTAAACTTCCCAAGTTCTTGCTTTTAAAGGATAACAAAATACTATTTTTTTATAAGAACTTTATCAATAATTTGGATTATGATCTATTTGGAGCTCCAAATAGTATGTTACCTTTTTTTAATGGAATAATATCTTGAGTATAGGTATTGATGAAAAACTTAGATAATTTTTTTTTCACATGAGTTGGATCTGAACTAAATTCTAATAAAATTATTCATAATCTTATTCAATTTTCAAAGATATTGAGGTAATATATTTTCTTAAAGTTTTTTAAAGTAATAAAATATTAATATTATTTGTAAAACTCATATTGATCAAATATTTTATAAATATCTTTTCTTTTCAATCATTTTTTTTCAATTATAAATAAGATTTTATGACTTAATTTCAAATTATAATTTAGTAAAAAAAAATTAAAAAAATTTAAATTAATATTTTTAACTCCTTTAATTATGGATTTTTCTAATTAAAAAAAACATTCATAAAAGTATTTGGCATTATTATTATATGAATATTATTTTGAGAGGGCTCAAAAATTTCCAAATCCCATATTTTTAAATCTTTGTTTTTCTTAGTAAAATTCTAAATTAAATTTCTAGCATTTCAGAAATCCCAAAACTCATTAGCCATTTTATATTAAATACTAAAAAAAACTATCTGCTTTGTGTAACCAATCCCAATTTTTTTAAAAACAAATTTTCAAGAAGCTTAAATCCGAGGATTTTATACTATTCCTTGCATATTCATTCATCTTTAACTATTTTAAATTTTGATCATGTGTAAAGAATAAACCTATCAAGAATTTATTTCAAGACTTAAAATAATTACATTGAACATATTATTTTGAATTATAATCCATCTGAGGAATCAAATAAATATATACTTATGTTACATTCAACATGTAATATATGATATCTGAGGTCATTTGGCTTCAATATACACAGATACTTACTTGATGAGTTTGGGATCTTATACCAAAACGCACATGTTTAATTTGAAATATTATTTTATATTATTAAAGAGAATTTTATATTCCAAAAATAGCTCAAAAGTAAATAGAAAATTATAACTTGCTTTAATCAATCATAATATTATTGCAGTTACTTTCAAATGGGAAAGGTTCAGAATTGGGAAAGATTGTATTTTTATTTGGAATCAGCCAATGTGTTACTTTTTTATATACTAATTAAATAATTTCATGTATAAAGAGGTAAAATAAGGATCTAATTTTATGTCCAAATTTGCAATAGAGGTGAAAACCTCAAGTTTGTCAAGGAGGTGTACCTTTTAGAATGAATCTAACTCATAGATTCTAGCTATATATTATAAAAACAAATACTGTGGAAAGATTGGGAGGCTTATTTTGATCATAATTTTTTTTTATCAAGTTTAAAGGCTTCTTAATGATATAAATTTTTCCTACTTGTAAAAAACATATAATAAATTTAAATCCAGCTTGTTTGTGATATAAAAAATTCAATTAATTGGATTATGTAATTTATTCTCCAAATTAAGACAGAATTGATTTGACTATAATTCATTTATATATAAAAGAAAATAATTATATTTAAAGTTCTCCAGTATTCACTCAGTTAGCTTAGCAATAAAATTAATAATAAAAAAAGAGTTTCAATCATTTGTTTAATAGGATATTCTCTGTGTAATCTAATATAATTTGTTTTATGAACTCAGAAATAAGTGATTTTATTTTTCAAAAGATTATGATACATCTGAACTACAAAGTCCAGAAACATTGAATCTTCAATTAAAGCTCAAATATGACATAAAGAATAAGACCTTCATATATGAAAGCAAATAATTGATTGTAAAATAACTTAAATTTAATCAATTTAGAGTAAAAAAAATTACTTCAAGATATTAGGGGGTGTAAAATTTACCAAATCCCACACTCAAAATTCTGAGTTTTTTTTGTCTAAATCACAAATCAGCTTTTTTGGGATTTGAGAAATCCTGCACCTCAAGTGTTGTGGTATTTTGAGGTACAAAAACCCAGGTTTTTTGGTACCAAATTCCATTTTTAGATACTAAAATAACACCTTTAGCTTCACTTAAAGGAAAATTTTTAAAACACACAACTCAGTAAGGAAATTTTAAATTGCATGAAATATGAATAAACTGGTCACTTATTAAAGTATTTGATTTTAAATTGAATTTTCTATAGATATTTTTTTCATTTACCATTCCAAAGGAATCACAAAGGCTACCTTTACTTCAGACCTTAAACTCACTGCAGTTCATTGATGCTCTAAACTCTGATGATAGTGATTCTGATATCCAAGAAGATATAATCTTATTAGATATTATAACATCACAAAGATACATGAATCCTTGTAGAAGATACCCATCACATTACATGTATACAATGAATGATTTACAAACATTATCATCTGAAAAGTTTTGACAGCTATGAAGGACCACACATGAATCATTTGAAAAATTGGTTTCAAAAATTCAAGCTGATAAAATATTTCAAAACTCATCACAATCCTTCCATCAAATTGGCTGTGGCATTATCAAGGCTAGGATAAAATGGAAATGGGGCTGCTTTGGGAAGGATTGGAATGTTATTTGGAATTAGCCATGGGTCTATTGTGTTTTACACTCAAAGAGTCATCAAGATATTAATGAAGTTGAAGTACAAAGTGATTGTGTGGCCAACAATAGAACAACAAAGAGAGATGTCTCAAATAATGCAAGCAGAAGGCTTCCCTGGGTGCATTGGGATTATTGATGGGAGTCTCATACCATTATCACAATGTCCCCCCAATGATGGTGAATCCTATTTTTATTGCAAAAAGAGGTAAGCTGTTGAATATTTATTCTTCATTTCATTTTTACTGATTGTTTACAATTTAGGTATTCTATGTCAATACAACTGGTTTGCAATATCAACAAACAGTTCACTGCTCTACATGTTGGTTTTACTGGGTCACTTCATGATTCAAAGCTCTATCAACATATGAAAATAGCACAAACACCTCAAGAGTTTTATGAAAAGGATCAGTACCTAATCTATTATTCAGCATATTCAAGATCTCCTTGGGTTTTTCTGGAATTTAAGGGAGTTGTAGCACAGAATGAAGACAACTGTTCTTTCAATTACTGTCTAGCAAAATCAAGGGTCAGAATTGAGCATGCAATTGGAATTTTTAAGGGGTGGTGGTTTTCTCTAAGGGAAATGCAAAATCAAATGAGGGATAATCATGAAATTGAATATTTTGTTAGTTGGGTTGTTTCTTGCATTATTTTACATAATATGTTAGCACAAATTGGTGATGAATGGTTTGAGATGATGATCCACCACATGCAGAAAATATGACCAACAATGACATTGGGGAAGATGTGGTAAATATGTATGAAAAAATTAAACCAATTACTTTGGCATGGAAAGAAAATCAATTGTGAATTTCATCAGGACCATTGATTTATGTACTTAATTTAATTGAATACAGCAGAGTGAAGATGTTATTGTTAAAATAAAACTATTTACAATTAACATTTTTTAGTTCTTTTTTGGTCCTGCATATTTCTTTCAAAGTACCCATTCACTTTTGAATTAACTTCAGTAGGTTTCATTTTCAAGAATTTTTCACCTACATTAAATAATCTATGGTTGATTTGAAAAGAGAATCCAAAACGAGTTATTTTGTCATGATTGATAATTTCTGGAGGAGGTTTTGTTGTATGATGAACCATTGTTGATGTCTTCCAAAGAACTTCCATGATGCCATGTTTTTTTGAAAAATTAATCTCCATTTTCAATTCAGGGAAGTAGAATCCATGTCCAGATGGGGTGAATACAGTTGGAAGGGGATGAAAATCTTTTTTGGAGACAAAAGAAGATATACCATAAGTCCAGGTCTTGAGATAATTTAAATCTTGATGTGGCTTATTGAAAAATTCATCTTGAGTGACAATGAAATTTGTAAAAGATTTAAATTCTTCCTTTGGATTGGAAGAAGTCCATTCCAGTTGACTGAAGTTTGGTAATTTGGCTACTTCAATTAATTATTTATATTAATTTCAAGCTAATTTAGAAAAATTAGATATTCTTTAGCAAATGAAGTTGTCATATTGTTGAATTTTCCACCATTTCTTATTATCTGTTTCGATTTGATGAGGAATCAAACCAGGTTTTCAGCAGTAAAAACCTAAGATTTTTGAATTTAATTAGTAATTACTAAAATAAAAAGGGAAAAATATCACACACCTACAGATTTGCCAGAATCAGAACAAGGACAAAAGCCAATACCTTTCATAATTCAATCTAATACTTGTCTATTAGTTTTGAGTTACTTTTGACTTTGAGATAAGGTAATTAATTTAATAATAAGGTCTTTTTGAATTTGAGAGTGGCAAGAAAAACTGTCAAAAGGGGTGATTTAATAAATGAAAACAGGTAAAAATGGTGTTTTTCTTTTATCAATGATTACATAAGGATGGGGTAAAGTGTTTAATGATGGAAGTTTCAACCATGGGGAATTTGCTGCTTTCTTGTCATTTGATATGATTGAGAAGTTTATATATTCTCTGTTTGAATGGCCAAGCTGAGACATGATCTGTTTTGAATAATGAATATTTTTTCTTGCGCTTTGGGTCAGTTTTATTTTATTATTTGTTTTGCTATTATTTTCCTCATAATGTTCTATATTTGGTTTAGTCCTAACCATGACATGAAGAGAAGGAATAATATTTTTGTCATCTTTCAAATAATTCTGATGATGTTCTGAATCTGGTTTAGTCATAACCATGACATCATCAGAATGATTTTCAGAGTGAGAGAGAGGAGGAGGTTTTTTTTTAATTTCAATGATGAGGGAAGGGGGGTGAAATTAAATGAAATTGTAAAATAAACCCTTATCAATGATCCACCCCTATATTGGAAAATAAAGAAAAAAAGCAATTGCAATAATTAGAATCATCACACTATATCAATAATTGAATAAATAAAATAAAAAAAGACCATGATGATTAATAATTATTATTAAGTAATGAAAAAATAAAAGAATAATAATCAGTCATAATAATGAGAAAATAAAAAAGAATAAGCATTCTTGATGATTAATCAAGAAATTAAAAAAGAAAAAAAAAAGAAAATATTAGTATAATTGTTAGTAATGACTAATGAAGTTTAAAAAAAAATCCAAACAAAAAGGTTAGTAATGATTTCTGAAGAAAAGAAAAACCAAAAAAAATGAAGAATTGTTAGTAATAATTGATGAAGTTTAAAATAAATAAATAAAATAGAGTGTTTAGTCATGATTTATGAAGTAAAAATAAAATGAAAAGGGTGTTGGTAAACACATGTAAGCATTTTCATGGCTTTACCATAAACTTACATGCTTTTACCAATGTATGGCCAAAACACATAATTTTATGGTAAAAAAATGTAAGTGGCCTATTTTTTTTGAAAAATTCCTAAGGCTTAATTTTGAGGATTTTTTTTTAATTTTTTTTTCCATATTTTTTCCAACATGGGATTTCAAGATCCTCAAATTTTTCAATTTTTTTTTTCCAAATTTCTCCAATTTGGCCAGTTTGGCAAAATGGCTTTTTTTTTTAAGAAAATTCATTAGAAATGTTACCAATTATGAATTTGCATATTTTTTTCTTAAAATGAAGGGAATAATATTGAGATTCAAAAACAAGAAATCCCAAGTTTTGGGATTCCTTTTGGGTGGGAAAATTGTAGGCCCAAAAAGTGCTTTTTTTATGTTTTTATTCATGTTTGTAAGTAAATTGATAATGCCATTTATGACATCAATGGGATTAGCAATTTCATTTATGGAATTAGTGGAAATGAAAATTCCATTTATTAAGTTAACAGTTCTGTAAAGGGAATTAACAATGCCATAAAAGGAATTAACAATGCCATAAAAGGAATTAACAATGCCATAAAAGGAATTAACAATGCCATAAAAGGAATTGACAATGCCATAAATTGCCATAAATGGGATTAAAAATGCCATAAATGGAATTAACAATGCCATAAATTGCCATAAATGGCATTGAAAATTCCATAAATTGCATTGAAAATTCCATAAATTGCATTGAAAATTCCATAAATGGAATTGAAAATTTCATAAATGGAATTAGCAATGCCATAATTGGCATTCAAAACAGCATAAAAATTCCATAAATGGCATCAACAACAGCATAAAAATTCCATTTATGGCATTAAGAGTGCCATAAGTGGTATCAAAAATGACATTGAAATTCAATAAAGTATATTAACAGTGCCATTTATAGAACCAACAGTGACATAAGAATGCCATAAATGGAATAAAAAATGACATTTAGAGCATTAAGCATGCCATTTATACCATTTATGGAATCAAAAAGGCCATTAATGGTATTAAAATTGCCATTTATGGAATCAACAGTGACATAAAAATGCCATAAATGGCATCAAAAATGAAATTTATTCCATTTGTGTAATCAAAAAGGCCATAGATGGTATTAAAAGTGTCAATTATGAAATTAACAGTGACATAAAAATGCCATAAATGGAATCAACAATGACATTTAGAGAATTAAAAATGGAATTTGTTCCATTGATGGAATTAACAAGGCCATAAATTGTATTAAAATTTCCATTAATGGAATCAAAAGTACCATAAAAATGCCATAAATGGCATCAACAATGACATTTATTCCAATTATAGAATCAACAGGGACATGAATGGTATTAACAGTGCCATTTATGGAATCAAAAGTGAAATAAAAATGCCATAAATGGAATGAACAATTATATCTAGAGGATTAAGAATGGCATTTATTCCATTTATGGAATTAAAAAAGCCATAAATGGTATTAACATTGCCATTTATGGAATCAACAGTGACATAAAAATGCCATAAATTGCATCAACAATGACATTTATTCAATTTATGGAATCAACAAGGCTATTAATGGTATTAAAAGTGTGATTTATGGAATCAAAAGTGACATAAAATTGCCATAAATGGAATAAATAATGACATTTGTTCGATTTATGGAATTAACAAGGCCATAAATGGAATTCCTATTTCATTTTTGATGGCATTTATACAATTTATGGCATCAGAAATGGGATTTATACTATTATTGGGATCAACAATGGTATTAGCAATTTCATAAATGTGTTTTTTTAACTACATTTTAATTAGAAATTACCCCTTATATGTTCTTACCTATTTATAGCAAAAACATGTAAGTTTTCAGTAAAAACACGTAAGGGCTTACATGTTTTTACCAATACCCAATAAAAAATGCAAATGATTAGTATTAATTGATGAAGTGAAAAAACCAAAAAAACCAGGTGTTAGTAATTATTAATGAATTTTAAAAAATAAAACAAAAAATAAATAAATGGCCTCCAAGAGGCCATTGTTTAGATAAAAATTAAAAAAAGGCCCCCCAACAATTCAGAATCAATTTGGGAGCCTTGTGGAATCAATTCCAATTTTATTTGGGAGGGTTTGAGGGGTTGAGGAGACCTGGTGAATAAAACCAAAAAAGAAAAAGAAAATAAAATTCAATGGCCTCCAAGAGGCCATTTATTAGATAAAAAATTAAAAAAAGGCCTCCAATCAATTTGGAATTAATTTTGGAGCCTTTGGAATTTATTCAGAATCAATTTGGGAGTATTTGAGAGGTAAAGGAGACCTGGTGAATACAAACAAAAAAAATCAAATGGCCTCCAAGAGGCCATTGATTAGATAAAAAACAAAAAAAATCTGATATGATTAGGCATTGGTAAAAGGGTGTTGGGTGATGGGCGGGGTGGGTGTGAGGTGGATAGAGGATGATGATTATTATGCTAGTTAAAAAAAGAAAAGACTGAAACATAATAGGATGAAGAGAAAAAGACAACTGACCTGATTTTTTTTATTGAAAATCAGAAATAAAAAAAGGAATGAATAATTTTTGGAAAGAGATTTGTGAGTGAAGAATTGAAATAAATGCCAGTTTTTTTGGTTCAAAGAAGTGGGTTAATTTAAATTCAAAATTATGAAAAATAAGTGGGAAAAATTAAATTGAATTTGTAAAAAAATGAAATTAAAATAAGAGGGAGAAATGAAATCAAATTTGAAAAAAATTTGTAATTGGTCTTTGGGAAATAAAATTTATGTGCAAAAGTTTCAAACAATTTAAATTTTGAATAAAAATTGGATTTCAATTTTTAAATGAAGATTAAATTAAAGCTTTGTTCCAAAATATCGAATAAACATCCTCAATATTTGACAAATAACACATTTCAAAATGCTCACATGTCAACCTCCCCAATGAAAAGTAATTAACACTTTTTCTTAATTAGCCCAACAGGTCAATTTGAATTTAAAAGTGAACCTTTCTAAAACAACTTCCAGTTATGCATTACACTCTTTGGTATCCAAATGATACAGGGGATAAGCCCTTGAGAATAAATTGGTCATTTAACCAATGTATTCATGTCTTTACCACACTGCATAAGTGCTTTGATAATTCATGGGCACCACTTAATATTTAATATGATTTATGTATGCATTACCAAATTGGATTTAAACCATTCATCCCTAATAAATTATTTCTTATTGATTAATTTCAGAATGCATTCAAGAGCTCTGATTGGCCTTCTTGATAAAGATTCTGCTCTAATGAGATCCATCTGGCATTTCTTTTCCTTCAGCTCCAATTCCTGATTCAACTTTTATTTTTCAAATTCATATTTCTTGTTGTGTTGTTTATTGTAAAACTACATCTTCCTTTGTAACTTCACTTCTTCAAACTGTTGCTTTTCCATATTCCTCACTTTCTCTTCATGGCACCTCTCTTTTTCCCACTCCAAATTGGCATTATAACTGGCTTCAAAGGCAAATAATCATGACTTCTTTTGGTAGGATTGATGAGAGTAACAATAATTTTGAGGAATACCCTTTTCCCTGATTCAAGAAAATTGGCATATGTAGGTGTAAACATATTCATCAACCTTTTCCTAGATCCACTCTTGTCATTCAATTTGGGTGTCAATTCTTGATTACATTTTTGTGTTGAATGCATTATGGATTTACTTATCTGGTAAAAGAAGAAATAATCAACATAATACTTCATAAATATCAGGCTTAAACATACTTACTGATTCATCTTGCATTTTTTCCACTTTAACTAAGTCATAATCATTATTAAGCAAAGGATCAAGATTTAGAGGTTATTCCAGAAAATATTCTCTTTTAAATAAAAAATGAGCTTTAATTATCTCAATTCAAAAATAAAATCGATGCTAACTTACCTCATTAAGCAAAATATCATCATAATCACCATTTAAGATGTATTTTTCTTGAAATGGGAGTGACATTGGGCTTGTGGCTAAAGAGAAAATCCATTTAAACATAGCAAGGAGACATACTTTCAAGCTTTTCACTCATGGATTTGATACCTTTACTCTCATCTTCTTTGGTTAGTCCATACCCAGTTAAATTTTCAAATTTATTTCTGCCATATACTTCTTTTTATATGTTCTCCATCTATCTCAGATTCTTCTTGAGCTAAGGTTTGGGAAATGTCATGTTTTTTGTTTACCTCAATGGCCATAAGCTGAAACCCATCCTGCTTTCATAAAGGTGGAATTCCAATTGAAGTTAAACCACTACTACCAAAACATGACTCAAAATTGGATTTCATTGAAAGCCAATTAATTATGGTTAAATAATCAGTATTGATTAAGTGACATGAGGTGATCTTCATATCTGACTTTATGTGTTTTTCTTCACCCAAGGCATTATTATATGGTTGAAGGAATATAAATGGATTGTAAGATTTTTTGGTCAGATCTTCAAAAATTGAGTGTGGAAGAATATGTTGTACAGTTGTGAATTTTGAATACTCATTTGGGTTGGTTTTCCAACTGAAATCCCAGATGCATGGGATTCGGTGACTTTGACACCCCCTATTATTATTATTATTATTATTATTTTTCATTCAAATAAACAAATAATATATTATTTGTGAAATAAATATCATAAGTAGGAACCAGATGGATTATTTATTTTTTTTTTTGAAGTAATTATTCATCTTTATTAATATGACGTTTTTATCACTTTTTTTTGAGATTAATGAGGTGATAATTGAAACTATTGCTTATGAAACTTAATTAACTATTGTTAAATTTAAAATTAGTTTTTAAATTTGGAAAAAGAATATTCCCATTAAATATAGATGCTTGTATGAGTGTTTTTTAGGATTTCATATTTCTTGCAGATTAATTCAATTATTCCAGAGTTTTTTTTGCTACTTCATGTTAAATACCAAGTTAAATAGAAAAAGGCCATTTATTTTGGGCTTTAAAGGAGTTAAGCTTTTTAGTAAGAGTCCTTTTTCAATTAATTAGAAAATAAAATAAGTAAATTTTTTAATATAAATTTCATTCTTATTTGTTTTATTATGAAATTAATTCATGGTAATTATAAAACTAGAAAATCAATCTTGGTTTCTTTTTGAGAAATTTGATTTGAATTTAATTTATTAATTTTGATGGTTCAATCATACTCTTTTCCTGTTTTTCACACTAATTGGGTAAGTATTGAGTTCTTGAATGAAGCAATTACCAATATTTATGTCATTAATCCTAATTTTCATTTTCATATAATTCATATTGAATTGAAAAACTTTGCTTGATTTATTATACTACAGAGTACTATCTATAATGAATCTATTTTCCCCAAAAACAATAAATAATCATAATTTTTTCAGATTTGTTACCAATGTTGCCTCATTTGAATAACACTATGATGAGTTTTTGAATATTTTATAAGATTGTGTTGATATTTCAACCATAATATTTTTTATATAAAAGGAATTGGAGAATATTTAAAATGAATTTATAAATTAAAATTTGAGATAAATGATTATTACTTATTGGTTACAAATCTTTCTTATTGATAAAGTTATTTAATTCCTATAACTATGATAGAATAGTTTTTCTATAGCTCAACTATATCTTATTAAAGGATTAATTAGTGATACAAAAAATTCCTCTAAAATTTCTATTGAACTCTTTATATTTCTTGATTTATGATAAATCTTGAATACATATCTCAATTTATCACTTGGTGATTAATTCAAAATTTTCAATCAAAAGCATAAAATAATTATTGAATTGAAAGAATAAATTTTGGTATTCAGGTATCTTTAAAATATTCTTCCTCCATAATAAAATATTATGAGAATAATATTTATAAAAATAAAATGCAATCCAATCCTATCAATAAAATTGAAAAAATGGTAATTATTTTTGTATTAATCACAAGAAAAATAATCAAAAATAAATTGATTAGGTATGTATTTGTAATAAGAAGAAAAATTAGGATTGGCTTTGGTTGTTCTTAATAATGAAGGAAAATCAAAGTTAAGCTGTGAATAAAATTAATAATAAAAAAGGGCTTTGGTAAACCCACCTAGGAAATTTGGTAAAACCATGTAAAACATGGGCCCATTGTAAATTTAAATGAAAAAAGCCCTTCTGAACCCCCCCAAAAAAACCCTCTCACCCATTTTCTTCACACTTTTCTTTACATACCCCCAAAAATAAAGATCAAACACCCAAATAATCCATAGTATTACTCCCAAAAGAATTTTTTTGTGAAAAACAGAATTAGAAACCAAATTTTCTAAACATTTCAATACTCTTTTTCTTTCCCCCCCAAAGACTTCATCTTTCTGAAAGCCTCTAAAATTACAATTCTTACCTTCCCTCATCTATTATACTCACATTTCAACCAATTTTTTTCACTTTTACAAACCTTTTTTGAGAGAAATTCACAAATGTCTAATCAAGGATTCAATAAAATACAATTTAGTATATGATATATGTGTAATTATGATATATTTTTTAAAAACAAAAAAGCTTTATCAAGTATCATTTTATACAAAAAATCTCTTCATGTTATTAATGGAAAATAATTGCAGATTTAATTTTATCAAAAGATAAAAGAATATTTGTTGGACTATCAGAAATAGTTTCCTATTTTCCTAGAGGAAAGAGGTATCTCAATATATTTTCTTTTACCTTCTCTAAATTAGATTTCAACTAGATCCAGTTTCTTCTTCATTATATAGTTTTAGGAAAGCCAAATTGAAGAGTGAAAAACTCCAAAAAAAATTCATCTGAGAAATATATAATTTAATGCTAGGAATTCCCAATAATAATATATTAAGTCTTTCATTATTTTCTTTTTTTGAATCAAGATGATACTATTGAGCTCATTAAAGATATAAATCGAGGGGTATTAAAGTAAATAAAATATTCATTAAAATATCTCTCAACAGAAAAATGATTAAATACTGGTTGGAATTGGGAATAGAACTTGTTCACAGGCAGAATTCTATCTGAATTAAAAGCTACGTTTTAATTGAATTGCCTCCCCCAAGGCTTCCTATGATTTGTGTAAAGACATTTTCTTGGATTTACTGTAAAAAATACCTCAGTTTTTTTTCTAACTAATTAGATTCTTTTCTATTTAATTCATTATATATAAGCTGAGTAACTAAAAATATTTTTCTTCAGCTATTAGAATCAGATAATGGGCTTTCAATAAGCTAATTTTTTTGGATCTCTTTCTATAATTAAAACAGAAAATATTCTGGTATTAACTGATATAATGGATCTCCTATAGTTATAGCTAAGATACTGTTAAAGATACTAATATAGCTTACTTTTAAATTTGGAAAAATGATATTTTGAGCTTTAATTACTGAATTAATTGTACTTATAGACTGTCTTATTCAATTTATTTTACATTTATCTATTCGTTCAAAAATCAATCTGCCATTTTTAGTGATCAATTAAGTGTTTTAATTGGGATGTATTGGTTTTTCTGTAAGATACATATCAATAGTAAGTGCCCCTTATAATGGAAGAATCAGTATTTTTCCTGATTTTGAATCCACTTCTATAGCCACTTTTTTGACACTTTCGGAAAGAATTTTCTACATAGCTATTGCTATGGCCTTAAAAATCTGTTTCTGATTTTCTGGAAAAAAAATAAAGTCTATATATTGGTTATTTTTCACATGAACCCATGAAATTTCCCATGAAGCTTGAATCATTTATTCAGAGGGAACGTTTGAAGCTTTGTTTGAGAAAGAAAAATCTACATTGAGCTAACAGTACTTCCAAATATTATTCACATTTTATATAAGAGATATCCCTTGTATGTAAAAAAATACAGTTTAAATAGCTTAATTATAATAAAAACTATTGATTCTTTAGGACTTGGAACTATTATTAAAAATACCAATTTAACCTTGAATATTTTCTCTATTTGATCCAAAGATACATGAGCTTTGGTTTCCTTCTTATTATAACAACATTGCTAGTTCAAATATTATTTTAATTTTTAACTTAGATTTCAATCAAAGTTTAATCATCCTTATTCAATGAAAAGAACCTTTTCGTTAGTTCTAAAAAATTATTTAGTTAAGATATTCCTTCTAAAAATAAAATAATAATACTTAATAAATAAATTAATCAAAATTCCCTTTATTAAAGATAACTGAATTGGATTTATTACAATAAGATCTTCCCTCACTTCATTTTTGGAATCTAACCAAAGTTTTGTGCAATAATTTGAAAATATTTGAAGCCAAAAACCATGATAGTTTTCCAAATTACTCATTACAATACATTTAACCCTTCTTTTTTATATTATACTGATTAGAAGAATGGTTTGGATAAGATTTCATATATACTTAGTGAAATGGAAATTAATTTTCAATTTCACTTTTGTTTCCAAAAAAAAAACAGGTTTTAGAATCTACATAATTCCAAAAAATGTAAATATTTCATTTATTAATTAACCCATTTTCAATTTCTAAAGAAAGGCTAGCTTGTCAGTTAGTCCCATTGTTTTTTGCCAACCAATTCTCAACATTTTACAGTACAAACTGAATTATTCCCAAAGTGAATATGATTTAAGTGGGTATGTACAATTTCCTGCCATAATTATGCAAACAAAAAAACAGGCTGGGAATGCTGTATTTTTTTTCTGCGCAGAAAAGATTCTCATGGGTAAAAAAGGTACTCAATTTCACACAAAAAAGAAAAAATTTCAAGTAAAAAACCAGATACAGAAAATGTTTATGTAATGAAAACAGATTTTTAAAAAAAGAAACCATTGTTTTTTTTAAACCATACAGCTTTTGATAACAAACAAAGAGAAAAAATGAAACCTACAAGTCGTTAATATGACTGAAAATATATCTCGAGCAAAAAAATTGGCTAATGAGAGATTACTTGAGAGAGAAAGTGATAAATTACTGTATAAGAATGGTGTTCCTAGTAAGATGTTGTTCCACCCTTCTGAGAAATCAACCTTTCCATTTGGTGTTGCATGGAAAGGAGTAAATTGTCCAATGTATCATGGGGGAAATCATCCCATGCTGACTGAATTTCTACTGTAAGTTAATCATCTGTCTGTGGTTGATAAAGCTATGAGATGTCCCCCTTCATCATATTCCAAATGCTTTCTATTTTGTTGATTTCAGGTGAGTGTTCTGGCCAAACCATCTTAGTAATCAAATTTTGATGGCGCCATTTGTTGTGTGAATCAGGGTTTTGTCTTCCATTAGAATCAGCCGATTTTCTCCCATTTCCCAATTTTCAGTCTGAATGTTATTGAAGAACAGCTGGAGCTCTGGAGTTCTGGCCTATATACTTGGAGTATCATTTTTCTTGAGGTCGTGCGCCCTTCAAGAAAACAAATACTTTATTTTTCAGCCGCACAAAATGCCCCCCAGACCATGACCGATTATTGAAAGCAATATTCTCAATTCACCACTTCTCTTGTGGTGTGTGTGCCAAACTTGGACCTGGTGGACCTGCTTCCCTAGTTCAAAATCTGATTCATCAGTACAGATACCCCTTTCCCAATCGTCAATGGTCCATTTTAGATGGGCTTGGAAGTCTTGTGGTTGGAGGTAAGCCTTTTTTGGTGCAATTTGGGAGGCCTTACCTAGTTTATGAATTTCAAATGATATGGTCCATATGGAGACATACTTGGTAATTAGAATGGTGACCTGGGAAATGGTAAGACATTGGTAGTTAGTGATGATGTGGTTTAGCTGTTGGTGGTCATGTTTGTTCAAGATGGTTTGCAGGCCCAATTTTTTCTGGGTGTGGACTGTGCCAATACTTCTAATTTGGGTCACCGTATAGTAGACGGTGGTAAGAGGAATCCCAGAAAGCTCAGCAATTTCCCAAAACAATAACCCCGCCTGTTGCGCGCCAACAATGCATCCTCATTTTTCAGCATATTGATAAGGAATTATCTACGTCGTTACAAAACAAATAATAATTGAATGAAAAAAAATGCAAAAGGTCAAGTTTTCCAACTGAACTTGGAAAAATTAAATGCTACAAGGTTTTTGTTGTTGTTATTCAACAGAGGTTATAGTGAAAGAAGACCCATTTTGAAGGGGTCTTTAATAGTCCGATTTATCAAGATTGGAGTTTGAGTGAAATGAAGATAGAGAAAAGATTAGAAATAAAAAATAAAAAAATAATAAGAAAATTTGAAGTTGGTGCGGTGCAGCCAATAGGATGGAAGAGCGCATACATTCTGTGTGCAGCCATGTATGCACACAGGCCCTGACCCACATTTGCATACTTTGGTAAGGGCACTGTACTAGTACCAACTAAAAATACATTTAGTCTGTACTCACTAGTGCTCCACTGTTACTGACACTCAAAATCATGGTGTAAATTGAGATTTTCACTGTTCTTTGCACATTTTGATGGTTTTCAGCAAATATTTGAAAGAAATTAACCTATAAATAATAATCATTTTTTTAAAAAAAATTGTGTTTTTAGACTTGAATGAGGGTAGTACTGATACCCAATAACAATTTTTCTAGTCCTGAACTTATTCAGTTTGGTACTTTCAGTTTATGTTTTGAGTATGGAATAACTGGCTTACTCAAAACTGATTATGTACCCAGGAGCCAGCCTTGGTCTAAATAGAATTTAAAATACTTGGGAGAGCCACTATATTTGGAAAAATTTACATCTGGATATTTTTATTGATCTATTTCTTATTTTAACTTAAATATAAGAGAATTTGATAAAGATTATATATTACCAAAAAATATATTCTCTAATGTTAATTCAATTGAATAATTGGGTCTCAGAACAAGAACAAAAAGTAATTATTTGGTACCAAACTGTGCAATATTATATTCAGAATTAGGTCAAAATTAATATTAAAATAATATTTATACAAAAATAATCTTTATTTTTTGAAATTGAAGGAATGGTTTATATTAAATATAAAATAAATAATGAGTTTGGATGAAAGAAAAATATTATTTCTAGAGAGATATAGGTTTAAATAGACAATTTTTTTCAACATTCTTAATTTATATTATAGTATTTAGTGATAGAACATTTTGGTAGAGATTTATTTGAGAATTGAATGAAAGTAATGAATTAAAATTTTTACTCTGCATGAGTTCTGACCAAAAGGTTTTTATTTTTATGAATTTTTTAAATTAAATGTTGGAATATATTACATATTTTACCTAAAAGTCATAGTTTATTCTTTAGTGATATAAGATAAAACAGAGATACTTAGATACTATTAAGTAAAATTGAAGCTTACAACTTGCTTTCTTTCAATTCTTGAAGTTTTTATAAATTAAAAAAATTAGGTTTCTTTCCTGTGGAGAAAAGTATTTTAAATTATGCATCAAAAAACCATTCCAGATTTTCTAAAATAAGTTCCAAAAAAATCCCATCAACTATATATAGTCATTTATTAAACATAGGTAACTGGTAAACACACATAAAGCCTTATGTGCTTTTACCAATTTATGGCCAAAAAACATAAATGAACTATTTCTTCAAAAAAAAATTCATCAGGCTTATTTTTGAGCATTTTTTTATTTTTTTTTCAATATTTTTTCTGACATGGGATGTGAAAATTCCCCTTTTCCCCAATTTATCCAATTTTACCAATTTGGCAAAATGACCTATTTTTTGCAAGAAAAAAATTAAAAATGTTCCCACTTATTAATTTACATATGTTTTTTTTAAAAATGAAGGGAAGAACCTTGAGAATCAAAACCCAGAAACCCCAAATTTTGGGATTTTGTTTTGGGTGGGACAATTAGAGGCCCAAAAAGTTCTTTTTTATGTTTTTTTGTTCATGTTTTTAAATAAATTGAAAATGCCATTTATGAAATAAATGTAATTAAGAATTTAATTTATGGCATTATTAAAAGTTAAAATGCCATTTATTGCATTAACAGTGCCACAACATTGCCATAAATCGAATTAACAGTGACATTTATATAATTTATCAAATTATTTACAGTGCCATGAATGGAAATTCAATAAATGGTCTCAAAAGTAACATAATAATTCCATTTATAGCATTTAAATTACTATAAATGGAATATACAATGACATAGAAACGCCATTCATGGCATTAAAAATGGCATAAAAATGAGATAAATGGGGCTTTAACCAATGCAGGTGCCTTTTAGCTACATTTCAACTAAAAAAACATTTATGTGTTTTTACCAATTTATGGACAAAACATGCAAGGGCTTACATGTTTTTACCAAAACCCTAAGCATATTTATATATTATTATCAATTAGGAGGCTAAATATTACAAGTGATGTATCAAAATTTTTTAGTCCCACATATAAAATTCAAAATTTTGTTAGAATTAAGTAATGGTTGGTTTCTTCTGATATAAAGTTGATTTTGTAATTAATATTAGTTATTAATTAACCTGAAGAAATAGCTTTTTTGACTTGATGACTTGGTTTTCTTTTCAATTTGAGGATTAATATTCCTGGTCCTGCACCCCAGATGGCACAAGCACACTAATATTGATATAATGCTTTATTTCAATAAATAGTCTGTTTTCTTTGGATTATTTGTTGTGAGATATGAATATAAATAATCTATTCAATCTTATATATATATATATCTTTAATTTAAAAAATATTCCTTCGTACACTTAAAAGTTAAGGTTTTTTTATTAATAGCATGCATCCTCATAAATATCCCACAAGTATGAGAAATAAGATTTTTCTCAAATGGAGACTTTAAAAAATCTCAGAGTTCACTTGAGAATACAATTAAATAAAGGTTATTGGTAAACCCATGTAAGCAATTTGGTAAAAACACATAAACCCTTATGTGTTTTTGCCATAAATTGGTAAAAACACATAAGGGGTGGTTTTTAATTGAAATTTAGCTAAAAAACATTATTTGGGAAGAAACCCATTTATGGGATTGCTAATACCATCGATGATTCCATATATTGCTTAAATGACCTTATTTATGCCAAAAATGACAGAAATTCCATTTGAGGCCTTTTTAGTTCCATAAATAGCATAAGTGCCATTTTTAATGCTCTAAATGTCATTATTGATGCCATTTATGGCATTGTTAATGCAATAAATGGAAATTCTATGTCATCGCTGATGCCATTTATGGCACTTTTAATTCTATAAATGGCATTTTTATGTCACTGTTGATTCCATAAATGGAACTTTTAATGCCATTTTTGTCATTATCAATGCCATTTATGGAAATTTCCAGGCAATTTATGGCACTTTTAATGCCCTTTATGTCACTTTTAATTTCATCAATGGAATTTTCAATTGCACTAATTCCATAAATTAAATTTTTAATTCCATTTCTGTCATAAATGGAATTTTCAATTTACTTACAAACACAAGCAAAAAACATAAAAAAAAGCACTTTTTGGGCCTAAAATTGTCCCACCCCAAAAAAACCCCAAAATTTTGGATATCTTGGTTTTGAGTCTCAAGATTCTTCCATTAATTTTAATAAAAAATAATTATGGGAATGAATAAGTGGGAACACTTTTAATCAATTTTCTAAAAGAAATAGGCCATTTTGCCAAATTGGCAAAAAAAAACTGAAAAAATTAGGGGATCTTGAAATCCCATGTTGGAAAAAATATGGAAAAAAAATAAGAAAATACAAAAAATTGAGCCTGAGGAATTTTATCAAAAAAATAGGCCACTTACATGTTTTTACCAAAAAATTCCATGTTTTGGCCATAAATTGATAAAAACACGTAAGGGCTTATGCATGTTTACCAACACCCAAAAAGACAAATAAGGAGGGAAATTATCCTCCATTAATGGATTTTTCTTCATTAAATGAATAGTAAGTCAGTTTTTCCTCTCATGAAAAACCTTATTTAAAGATTATCCCCATCAAAATGATGCGGAAAGGCTTTTTATTTGAGAAATAAGCATACAAAGAAAATTTTTCCTAATTAGAATGAAGCTTTACAAATATATTTTTCTTTGAATTTCTGTCTATCCGGATAGCTTTAAATTTAAAGAATATTACAATCCATATTTCAATCCTCTAATTCAATGATGGCTCAAAATAGATTTCTCATATGAAGGTTATCCTGTAAATTATTCTTACAATTCTCATAGTATATTCATATTATTGAATTAATGGTAAGAGATAAGGGGTGAAAGCTTATATTTCTTCATTTTAGGAAATATCTGGGTTTTTGCCTATTTTTTGTGAAGGAAGCTTAAATAAATTTGAAAGAAGGGTACATCTCATTATATTTATCTAGTAATAAAGTCTCAAGAAATATCAAAAATGATAGTCCTAGTTAATCTCTTAATTCTCTGTTTAATTTTGAGCTATCTTATCTTTTATTCAGATCATGTATAAAATATTTATGTACATCAATTTCTATGAAATCACTCTTCATAAAAAATTGAAAATATTTAGTCTAATACCATTAACTAATTCAAATTAGATTTATTTATCTTAAATTTTTGCATTGAAGCTTTAATCTCCTTTATAAATGAATAATTAAGTAAAAAACAGTGAGTTTTTTTTTCTATTTTTTGAAAGATATTTGTATTTTTCTTCGTAGAATTATCATAAAACTTCATTGATTATCATCGGTGAAAATAATCTTGTAGATTTTTTATTTTATTTTTATATTTGATAATAAGAGAACATATTGTCAAGCTATTACTTACTTAAACATAAAGATTAATTCTCACCTTCTATTTATTGAATCTCACCCCCTTTTAATTTTTTTAAATTTAACTATGTTTCATTTATATAAATTTATGCTAATAGCTATAAAATACGATAAAAAACCAAAATTTATCAAGTTTTCTCTATGAAATGGTCCAAATATTCTCATAAATTGAGACATTGATTAAGGATATCAATAGATGTAAGTCAATATAAGGATCTCAGGAATGTAAGAATGATTGTAAAATTAATTATTTATCACCTGGCTATGTTTCAAATGAAATATAAGATAGACTGAATATTCTCACTAATAGTAGCTTGAGCCACTATATAAGTGTTTAGCTTGAATGATCTTTGATAATTCAAAATAGGCTTTGATATAAGTGATTTTAAGGAATGGAAATTACTATATTGGAGAGCTTATGACTCTTATTTTGAATCTTAAAGGTGCCTATATGTTATTTAGACTCTAAAATTCATTTTAATTATTTTTTTTATGGATTTGAAGGTCTGTTATATTAAAATCATCTAAATAAAGATTATATTTCATTTAATTAAAACATTTTTAGAGCCTTTTTAGATAAATTTATTTTAGTTTATTTCAATATAATTATTAATGAAGATTATTTATTTCCACTTATGAAAGTAAGATTAATCCCTTAAGCTAATTACTCTTCACTTTAATAGTTATTTTTTTTAATTACTCTAATGACATTACACTGAGATCTCCCCGATATCATGATATATTTCTTTCAATATTAAATCCATAAGGCCATAAAGCTTAATAGAGTAGCATTCAAAATTACTAAGATTCCTGAAAAATGAATAAATATAATCTTTCAATTTATTTATAATTCAATTTTGAACCATAATTTATCACTATTATAGATACATCTGTTAATATCCTTTTTATGTATATACCAAGAGAACCCAATTAATATATCTATTAAAGAACTTCTCAATACTAAAATTTATCTTCTAATTCTTTTCTATTTTCTTGACACAAGTTAAATAATTCAATATCACTTTAAGCAAATGAAAAAAATCATAAATTATTATCTAAAGTGTCTCTAACCTTGGATTTCATGTAGTTATAAATGAATTACATGTATGTCATCAGGTTTAGCCCCATTTTTGAAGCTAGTTTGAATTTATAGACACTTCTTCCAGGGTGTATCTCTTTATGGTAGTTATAGTATGGATGATTTAAGTTCGTAAATCAAATAATCTATATATTAGCAAAGATAAAATTTAAATCATAGAAAAATTCAACCAAAGAATGTTCTTTAAACCAAGATTACTTATATAGCTAGATAATAAAAGAATATGTATACTTCAATAAGCTCATTATTTTTATCAACTCTGAATAAACTTCAAAAATTGATCTCAAAATATTAGATTCAGATAGTGAATTAATCAAAAAAAATTCTATTCTTTAATAAATCCACATTAGAGTAATGGAAACAGTAATTTGTATTACTCTTGGAGTTTTTTGGATTCCTATTCTTTAAATGAAGAGTTGTTTTCTATATATATTACCTTATTAAAAAAAATTAACACTGAATTTGCTTCAATCTTCCAAAAATTGAAAAAAATAATATTATCCGCTCAATTAATAAGAAGAGGAATTGATTTATTTTTAATTTTTAATCAATATCAAAAAAAATCATTTCTCAATTTCAGTTTTTAATTTTCTCAATCTGACTTGTATTTATTTTGGCTCATTTACCTAATTTAATTAAAGAATTATTTTTGGTCTTTTGAAATGATTTCCCCATTTTATCAAGAATATTATTGGGAAAAAAAATGATTGAGTATATTAAGATAAGACTTAAAGGAAAAGATTCCAGAACATATATCCCAAATAATCTTCAATGGCTTGAATCTCATCAACGAAAGAAAAAATTAAATCCAGAAGATGAATTTTCATAATTTTTTTTGAGAAATAATCAGTTTAAGGATATTTATTATTGAAATTTAAATCCTTTCTTTTTTTAAGTGAACCCGTTTTATTTTTTAAATGATAAAATTTTATTACCTATTCCAAAGCATTTTGATGAGTAATTATCGAATCTGAAATAGAAATAGCCACAATATTAGTGAAAATTTTTCTTCCATTTTGGATCATTTCATATTATTTATTATCAAATATTGGCTTCTTTATGAAGGGTATTGTATAATTTGAGAGCATATTGTTTCTTAACCATGATTTTGGAATTTCTTCCAAAACTATGGAAACCCAAATTTCATCCAGCTTTATCTTTATCATCTCTGAAATGGCTTGAGTAAAAAAACTGCACAAGAGATTTTAAATTATAGATCCTTAAGAATTCAAAATGAATACTAACCGTATTTAATACTTCAATTAAATAAAATTAATATTGCTGTTACCTATAGACTTCAATGAAGACTAAATTATATGATAATGATTTCCTTCCTATTGGATCAAAGATTATACAAAAAATTAGTCTTAATATTGACTAATTGGATCCATATGGGTTTCATTTATTCCCTTTTTGATTATAATTTAATTTTTTATACCTTATTCATAATGGATATAAAATAATCATTTAATAATTAAGTAATTGATAAGATAAATCATGAAACTACCATAAATAAGGTCTTTATGGGCCTTTGGGTAATTTCCTTTGTACCCAAGAAATTCCAAAAATAATCTTCAAATTTATTCTTAAATATATATTTTCCAGTAATATTCACATTAAATGAATATATATTTTTAAAAAATAACAGGATTCATAGGTTTTTTGAGCAAGAAAATTCATGGATTCATAAAAAAATTTTCATTCTCCACAAAATTTCAAATATAGTTTCTCAATGAGATTTTTAAGCTTAATTGACTGTATTGGGTTTCAAAGCATGAAAATCTTTCAAAAATAATCATTAAAGACACCTAAAAAATATGTGAAGTTTTTGATATCTTCAATTTTTATAAGATATAGATGATATTCTTGAGAAGACCATGTTAAAAACCCATTACTAATGGTGAAATACATGTTTTCATAATAAAAATACCATATCTTACTTATTATCAAATTTAAGGCACCAAGCAGCTCTATTTCTATAAATATATCTAAATGAAGGTAGATTAGAGAAGAAATCTAGGGTGCCTAATTTATTGGACTTTTGAGGGATATCAAATCTCCAGGGGGTAATGAAGATTTTATAATGACTTGATTAATCATTCAAATTATATCCCATCTGAGCTACCAAATCTTTAAGATATGTCTATGAAACTGTTGATAATATTAATATTGATCAACATTACTATGACTGTTCTTATAAAATATAATTAAAAAATTATTATAACCACAATTAAATAATTCATTATTTCCTTTCCTTGTTATACACTACTAGTGATTATAACAGTAAGCAGTAATTGTCTACAAGAATCCATTACAAGAAGGATTTAATAATAAAACTTCTTTATTAAAACAATAAAATCATTTTAATAAATAATTATCTTTTTCAAGAATAATTATAAATATAACTTTTGAAGAAAGCTAATACTAGAGAAAAAATTTAAGAATTAATTGAAAGCAATCACTAATACTCCAATAAAACCTTTAAAAGAATTGGTAGTGAGATTCTATGGATAAATTTTGGATTTAAACAATTGATATTGATTTATGGAAGTATTAAAACAAATTATAGTTAATTTCTATTATTTTTAGTCTTTCTTATTTATTCCAAAGGATTAAAACACTTAAGAAAAGATTTTAACTAATACTTAATTGTTGGTAATAAAGGTATAATTGGATAATAAGATTATTTGGGAAAAACAGAAAGAAGAGGCCTCTTTTAAGTCAAAAATATCTCCCAGAGGTGTAACATTGAGAAAGCTTAAAAACCAGGGATTTAGAAAGCAATCACCTTTTTTTGGATTATTGATTGCATCATCTGTTGTCATGTAAGATTTTCATAATTACTTAATTAAGGCTTTTACATGATTACCAACCCATTTATTGTTAAGAATAAAAGAAGTTAAAGCTGTAAATGATCTTTTATTCAAGAATAAACATTAATTTATCAAATATATCAATTTTATTGGAAATTCCATCACAAGTTGTATTTTCTGTGAATTTTTGAATATTCAGTGCTTCACGTGGAATCATCAAAAATGGACTGTAAGTAAAACTTTTGATTTTACTTATGAAATCATAATTATTTTTGGATTTTTTTATAAATAATACCATTTCTCATTGATCCTTAAATTTTCAGAAATATTCATTAAGAATTGTATTTTTAATGAATTTTTGAGGTTTTTACCTTATTTCTATGTAGAATTGCAAATAGTACAGTATAGCAGGTTTCTATGGGGTAAATCAATTGATAATAGTCCAAAAATTGTTTAAATTAATCTTTTAGTGCTTATTCATGGAAAATAATTAGGAATTGGCATGGTTACAGGAGTCTAAGCTTCTCTTTACCTCCTTGTCATGTCGAAATAGTAGCTTATTTGCAATTTTCTTATGATTTAATGAGAGTTTAGCTTGGTAACCAAGTTCACAAAAGGTTTTAGTATACTAATTTATCCACTATCAGACATGGATCCAATATTTAGAGCTATCCATTCCTCAGAGGCCTCATAAGTTGGGTAACCTGGCTGTCTTTGATGTCTTTGGTCCCCCCTAGCTATACTCATGTCAAAAATAGTAATTCAGGCTTCAAGACTGATATCCACTATGGGTGTACCAAAACTGTATGTAGGAATACTGAATTTTTGAGTGCCACAAACATGAATAACACTAATATTAGTGTATATGTAATATGGGATTTCTCACATTCCCAGTATTTTGGCATGAAATTGAGAAAAACAAAAATTTTCACAATTCTTTTATGTGGTATTAAATTATTTTCCATATTACCACTTCATAGAGTTAATTTAATATTATTCACTCTATTGAGCTACCCTAGGTGAATTTTTGTGCAGAATACAAATCTGGCCTCAAATCAATGGATTTACTTACTCACAAAAAAGCTATTCAGATTTTCTTAAATCAAAAATTATGAATTTTGGATATATTCATGACTTATGGGTTATGAATAGTTCAGAATTCATTTTAATACTAATTATGGCCTGTTTAGGTATGTGAAATATACTTAAAGGCTCCCAAAATCCAGTATTCTCAAAATTATTAGAAAATAGTAAGAAGCTGTAAATTTTACAATCTAAAAGGGTAATTAATTACTATATAATCCTGTCAAAAGTTCAAAATATCTATTATTATTAATTTATAGCTCAAATTGGTTGAAATAGAATTGTTTTTTTGTACCTGTAGATAACTGAATATCCCCAATAAACAGGCTGTTATCTGAGTAAAAATCACTCATTACATAAGTATTTATTGAAATTTTTAAAAAGAAATAAAATAAAAATTGATAATTAATCACCCATAATATTAAGAATTAAATTGTAAATTATTTATGATCTACCAATAAATATAAGAACATTCATTAGTGACAAAACTGAATGAAAAGTTATACTTCCAGTCTCTTTGAAGTCTCTCCATAAAACAAATATATATTCAAAACTTACAGAATATACAACCTTTAGTTTAATTTACCATAACATTAATGACATATATCTATAAAGTTATTATCAACTTTAAATATTATAGGGTTAATTCAAGAGGATTTATTATCTCTTAGCTATGAATAGTTTGGTATCAAAACAAAATGACTTGATTAATTATAGTAATCTGGTTTGAAAAAAAATATTAGAACAATAAACTCAAATTATTAAGTTTATTTTCTACAAATTTCTGGTTTTAAAATATAGTTCCTTCAAAACATGGTTCTATTGCTTTAAATATTTGAAAAGAACATTCTGTATTCTATCTTCCCTTCTATATAATTCATAATCATCATTAAGTATATTTATATATCAAAAATATGATAGATTTAATTATTTCGTAAAATAATTCTTACTTACTTTATAATAATTTTTCATTAATCACAAAATCAATTGAATAAAATTAATATCATCATATAGAATAAAATTTGGGCTGGTTTTTCTTATTTTTTATCATCAATTTTTGAGCTTTGAATTAAGATTTTTTTGTTCTTTCTTTAGAAAAATTTAATAAATAACTCATATTTTTCAATTTTTTATTTAAACTTTTTCAAAATTCTATATTTTATTCAAAAGGATAAAAATAAAATATGATATTAATGAATTAATGGATTTTATTCTTTTCAACTTCATAGTTCTTATATTTTTTTATTAATAAAAATTACTTGATATTATGATTAATTACTTTATAATATTATTAAACTATTTAATTAGTATTGTTGCTACTATTGATCTTTCATAATAGCTTATGGGTTTGGGTAAACACATTAAAAGTTTTATTAAAAACAAGTAATGGCCAAAAACTTGTAATATTTTGGTAAAAAAACATGAGACTCATTTTTTGTTGAAAAAACTTTCTAGAGTAGGTGTTTGGGTATTTTTTTTTGCAAGAAAATTCTATTGGCTTATGTTTAAAAAAACCTTTTTTTTCAGTATTTGTTTTTTCGGAATTTACTCTTAATTGGCCAATTCGGAAAAATCGGAAAATTAATTTGAAAATCCATTTAAAAACCTCCAGCCTATGAATTTTTCTGATTTCAGTTTAAACAAAAGAAATATTAGAGAATTCTGAGAAAAATTAACTAAATGTCAACTGTTTTTATGATTTTATTTGAAAGAACAATTCCATACCCAAGAAGAGTTTTTCTATTTTGATAAATGCTTTTCATTTTTGGAATATACCTATTTGTAAGTTCAAATTATCCCTATTTCAGTTTTAAAATGATAAAAAGGCAAACTGAGGGGAATTTAAATACCAAAAAAACATTGTGAATGGGGGTACAACTTTTATAGAAATAAATGCAAAAATTAATTCAAATTTAAATAAGCCTCTGGAGCAGTAGTTTTTTCTTTAAAAGGAGGAGTGTGAGAATGTGAGATATGTATGACATACCCATAAGGCCACAAATAGCTTCTTATACAGTTTATTTAATCTTAAACAGACTTATCAATTTAATTTAAAACAAAAATAACAAAAAGTAAGTATAATTTCTTTTTGGATAAGCAAATTCATAAATATTATTTCATTTTTGGATTCTACACCAAAAATAACCTAGGGTAAACCCAAGGGTGTTATACCCAAAAATGGATATTTCTTATGATATTACAAGATTTAAGAATCTCACAGTACAATTGAAACCTTTTTAACATTTTTTGAAATTTGTTGAATTTAAGCTTAAATAAGCTCAAATTTGAAGCTTCATAAGGCTCAGGCAAACTTACCAAAATTTTATTTAAAATTGAGGTGTTTTGTGTTTATTTACTGAATTTGCTAAGGATTTTCCATACAGAATGTAAATCTTTCATGAGCTCAATTTGAAATGGTTTAAGGCCATAGTATGGCTTTAAGTAAATAAAAGGGCAAAACCACACAGAAAGGTGGGACAAGGGGAAAAGACCAAATAGAGCCAGGGTACTCAATTTTTGGGAACTGCAAGGACTAAGTTAGGGTTGTCAACCTGTATTGGAGTATTTTCAACCTTATTTAATATTTAATATTAGAATTTGATCAAAAATTAAATTTTAAACTGATTTTACCACAATTTGAGCAGGAATTACAAGCTTCCAAAGGGTAAATCACAATATGAAAGCTTTTAATCAAGGTATTAAGAGCTTTAAAAGCTTAAAAAACCTTAAAACTTTAAGGCTATAAGAACATTAAAAATTCAGTTCTTAGTGAATTTGCTTTAAATTTTCACACAGACTAAAACTCAATGTTATCTCTGCATAAATTAAATTTTAAGTATCCATCTAAAATGGGTTTAATTGGTAATTATCCTTGAAATTAATCTGTTTAATTATTCTTAAAAATAATTAAGATTTATGTAAAAATTAATTAAAAATTCAGTTCAAGAGATTTCTGCTTGAAACTTTAATTTTTAGTTTTTAATGTGATGAAATTTAATCTCAAGAAACTAATTTTATACTTAAACCTAAAATAATGAATCCAAAAAAGGATTAAAGCTACTTGGAGTTAAGAATAACACTGGTAACTTTAAATTGGAATTTAAATAAGTTACCTTAAGCTAAGAGCCTTATTTTTAAGTATTTTTTGATTTTTGACCTTAGAATACCCTCTATATTCATTATGAATCATGAGAGTTTCTCTGAAGGAATAAAAAAGCCTTTACATCACTGGTTTTTACAATAACCAATTATCATTCCAATCATATCAGACATTTAAACAGGTAAAGTTTTATTGAATATAAAATCCTATTATTCAAGTATTTCTTAATTATTTTCTTCTTTATTAATCTTAAATTGAATAATTGAAATCATAGAAATTAGATTATTCTTTTAATCACCAATGATACATTTTATTATATAAAATTATTGTCCTAAATATCTTTTAAAATTGACAAACTCCTCTTAAAAGCTCTTGAATCTTATATTTTATCATAAAAAGCTGTTTTATGTTTCAAAATATTAATTTTTGGAATTATTTTAGCTTATAAAAATTCTTTAATACTATAGCTGTTTTTGTTTGACTTATTGTATTGAATAAATATTATAATTAAGTTTTCTTTAAAGCTCTACATCTTTTTATATATAGAAGTTTTATATAATATTTATCCCTTCACAGTGTGTGTGATATTTCTTTTATAAATATTATCTATATTGTTTATAAGTGGATGAATATTATTATTTTTGATTTATAGTTCTCTCATTAAGAGCTTTATACATTCATATTATTATATCTTTCAGTGACTATAATAACAATAGAATAATTATAATTCATTATAATTATTAATATTTTTTTATTATTAAATCATTTTATAATAATTAAAGTCTTTTTTTATATAATTATTTTTAATAATTATATCAATTTGTGGTTATAGTAATCAATTCTATCATATTTTCTACTGAGTACAGTCATAGTACTATTTATATTTGTTACTATTTTAAAAAGTTTCATAGACAAATCTTACAAGGAGGAAGGTGAAAAAGTACAACAATATGTGATTCTTAAAATTTTATTCCTACACCAGGGCTTGCGGGTTAAGTTTGAATTTTCAACTCACATTGATTGGTGGGACAGGAAAGACTTAATAAATGATTATATTCAAGAGAACAAAATAAATAAGCTGTCCACGTAATGAAGAAGAAAAATTCTTATATACTTATTTGAAATTGTATACCCCATATAAGGCATAGAAATCAACTTTCTATTTGGATTTTAACCAAAATCTTTATACCAAAATTTTTTTCCAAATAAGCTCTTACTAAGTATAAAAAGGTATTTCTTTTTTCAATTCATATGGCCAAGTAGCCCCTAAAATAATCTCATTTGTCTTGGGTCTTGTAAATCTAATGATATACTTTCCTATAGGCACATTTTCTACAACCCTGTAAATTCATTGGCCTTCAAGTGTATCTCCAAATAGACTATTAAATTTCCTCTGAGCCATTTACCCCAGAAAAGTTGTTTGAAAAATCAATCAAGTTTAAATCACCAACAAGATTTCATTATGAAGAACAAAAAAACTTACAGTAATATTGGATCAATAATTACCTGTGTGATGATATGTTTTACAATAATCACATTTTGAATTAGTTATTCTTAAAACACAGTTTATTTTTTAGTGTTTTGGGATAATTTTAAACAATATAGGTTTTTTTGGTTTCTTTGTAAATTCAAAAAAGGGGGCCCAGTAGTATTTGAGATTTTTTTAACAAAGAGCTTACACGCTTTTAAAAATATATTACTCTAAAGTATTATAAAATTCTTCCAATCTATTATATTTTATTCAAAGCTTTATGCTTAAGTTTATGTAGCTAATATTTAAGCATGATGAAAAAATTTATAAAATGAATCATTATAACTATTATTACAAAGAAATATTTGATTATATCATTATTCAAAAAAACTAAACTTTATATTTATGTTTATGTTTTTTAATAAAATTATTAAGTTTTCTATACAAATTGATAAATTTTACATTCCTTTTTTTTCAAGAAAAAATAGGATGACAAATGGTTTTTATAAAAAAATAATATTAAATATGATGATAATAATAATGCAATATTGAATTATTTTTTTATAAACAAAAAATAGAAGCCAAACGACATGATTTATTTTAATTTTGGTTATTTATTTTTCATATTTGAATTTTATCTTATCCTTAATTTTGGATTTTTTTTTATTCTAGCAATATTGTTTTTGAAAATGAATAATAATTGAATATTAAAGAATATAGGGTTTATGTCCAAATGAGAAAAAAATCTCTATTTGTAACTTAAAAGGTCTTATAGAGGAAATTAATTAAATCATATCTTGAGCTAAATATAAATAAACTCAAGTTCCTTTTCAATAAATGCATAAACTAAACTTTGAAACAATATAATTAGAAATAATTATTTAATTATATCTAAACAAATTATTCTATTGGATTTCCAAAAATTTGTTTTTTCTTTAAATTAAAAATTTCTTATCCCCAATTTTTACATTTAAAAACAATGGTTGTCCCATATTCTTATACTTTTAGGGAAGGGTTTTTTTGAATTAAACTTAATTTAAAAATGAGATTTATGAAGGGTAAAATATTTCATTAAAATAATTGAAAGAAAACTTTTACTAAATTATTAAGAGAAAGAAAATGGTTTTTTTAATAATTACTTAATTAATTCTTAATTTTACTTAATATTTTAAGGTAAAAATGATATATAAGATATGTATAATAGCTTTCAAGTAAAAAACCCTTGAACTCAAATGATTCTAATGAAAGATATATTGAATTATGAATAAACTATTCAATTTCAAAAAATAAATAAATTGAAATCTGATCAATTTTTTCATATAAGCCCCTTTTTTAAAGATTACTTATATTATAACTTATATACATTTTGAAGAATAATAACAAGATAAGTTTACATAATTAGATCTAAAAATTTAATTATTAGTCAATTATGAAAGATTCATTATTTTACAAAGGAAAATTAAATAGCTTCAAGATTCCTTTCTCATGAATATTATTTTTTTTAATTTAATTCTTAATTCAAAAATATATGAAAGGATATAAATCAAGTTATAAATAATAATTTTTAATTTAATTGAAATTATTTAAACATGATAAATTGGAAATTTAAAAAAAACAAATTTCATTATTAAATTAAATAAAAGATTTAAATGAATAAAGGATTTATTTAATTATAATAATAATAAAGAAAAAAAACATTTTATAAAATGAATTTATTAATAAGAAATCTTGTCTGTAAAAAATTATGATAAAATAAAATAAAAAATAATCACCATGAGAAAATTTGCTACACCTGATAGCAGGTTTTCCATTTGGAAATGAGCTTTTACCAAGCCTATACTGAGCTTGGACCCTTACTGTGAGATAGGTTTAATATATAATTTAGGTTTTTGTAAATTTTCCAGGTTATTCTAAGCTTCTGGAATATTTTAGAATTTGCAAGTTTTAAATTATCTCTTTTTAATTGCATAGAATAGACATAAAAGAAATTATATCAAATAGATTTAGAGCTTTAGATAAATTAAAATTTCTCTTAATTAATTTATTAATCTTCTTGAAAATACATTTTCTTTAAAAATCTACTTTCATGGCTTTATTATTTCCTTAAACACTTCCTTTTAGCTTTTTAATGACTCACTAAGTCAAATATAGTTTTTAAAATGATGAGAGACTTTTAACTTTCTCTTCTGAGAATCTATAACAAAAATTTAATTATATTAATTCTTATTTTTTCTTCAAAATATTACTTACAAAAAAGACCTATTTTAAATGAAACATTTCCCTCAAAGCACTCAATGATACTTTCTCTTTTTTTTTCATATAACCAATTTTCTTTTTGATGAAAAAATATATTCAGAAATCTCATTTGGAAAAATATCCTAATCAATCAGAAAAACAATTGTGTATATTCTTTCTGCTTCATTGAGTTTATTTCTCTTAATTTCAGTATTCTTTTTATTTTTTTAATGTTACAGTTTTTTCAATAAAAAATTATATTATACTTCAGTTATTTTAATAATTAAGAAGAATGTATCTTTTTTGAAAAGAACTAAAGCTTTTGACTTATGTTTTTTTTAATGTTTATAATTTTCCATTTTGTATATATTGAAGTATTTACTCAAATTTATTGAATATCTATAATTAAGTTTTTTCTATTTTAAAGGGGATTATAATATTTATACAGAAAGAAACTCAATTCAAATTAGAACAATGAAGAAATTCACAGTAGAAAAAAATATAGAAACAATTTCAAAAAAAAGAAATTCTAATATATAAATATATATAATTATATAATGATAATCACAATCGATAATAGGATTAAAAAAACACAAACCAATTCTTTTTACAAATCAGAATTATATATTTTTCTACCAATTTGCTTCCAATAATTAAAGAAAAACTGACTAGAATATTGAAAAAATATAATATAATGATAAATAAAAGCCAAATCAACTCATCTCTCAAATATTTTTTGGTATCATCTTTTTATGATTAATTTTTTCTTTTATTTGATATTTTGGATCAATTTTTATTAGTCTTGTTTATTTTTAATCTCTCTTTCCACAATAGAGATGATCAATATTGCATTCTTAAATAGAAAAAATGTCAGTAATAATTAGAAATTCATTGCTTAAATATGCTCCTTTGCATTTCAGATTAAAATTTACGTCTTTGTTCAATTTGGAGAAATGAGGACCAGTTCAATAAGGCTTTGTGAGCTATATGCACACATTGATAATATTATTTGGCTGGTAAATATCACAATATATTTTTTCAACAATAATCCTAGTCAAATTCATTAAATATTCAAATTAAGAATTAAATTTTAAATCAAAAATGAAATAAGAAAAATTTCATTTTTCAAGGAATGTCTATTTCCAAAAACTCCCAATATTCTAATTTACAAAACTATAAACTTCCTTATTGGAATGGAACATCAATTCAGTATATTATAAATAATTCTATTTATTAGTTTGTAAAACTAATACATTGAACCTTTTTATAGGTTACCATATACTAAATGTCAAAATCCTGATCAATTCCATGAAATTTTTTCATTAATGAAAGGGGAATTCTTTCTAACCTATTGGAAAAATTCTTTTAAGATATTTTGAAATGGATCTGGAATGATATTCATATCACTTAAAGCTTAATTCCAAATAACTTCTAGCTTATTTCTGTGCACCATAGTTTAAGAATCTTATTTTAACTAATCCTTTAAGCTTATTTCTCAACACACATACCAAAAATACAAAAAATAAATTTCCTCATATTAAATCTTTTAAATAATCAAACAATCTGGATTTATAGCTTAGCTGAATATAGTTTATCAATAGCTCATGATTATCAATTGGTTTCTCTTTTACATAATATTAATTTATTTAATGAGATTTGAATTCATAAGCTTCTCAGTAGATTTAATATATAATTCCACAAAGGAACTGGACAAGAGGTATTTTTGATTTCAATTCTTTTGACAAAAAAAATAAGATAAAAATGAAGGCAAAACCATTAGTTTATTTTTTCTTAGAAACAACTTTTTTTGATAAATTTCACTATCTATGAATGAGCCATTAGTTAGAATTTATACAGCTGTCTCACATAAAGCCGAGAAATTTCACATATTGAGGAATAATGTAATAATTTTCTGGAATAGTTTTTGAAACCTGAATTTTTCCTTTTTGTGGTGTTGATAAGATTACACAATTATCTTTTAGAAATCAAGTTTTCCAAAGAATGGAATACAGTTATTATATTGAGGCTCTCAGTATGTGAATAACTCTATCTAATTTTAAATGATTAAAGGATGGATAAAGAAGTCTGAAAACTGACAATAAAGTAAAAATAACTCAGAGATGAATTGAATTATAAGTGTGACCAAGATATATCTTTGAGCTAAGAAGCCAATTAAATTCAATAAGCCTTAAAAATATTCACTTATTCAAACTAATGTTCATCAAATCTCACACATAATCACATTGTATTAATACTCACTATGGAAGTATCAGGTATGAGAGCATTAATATCTCATTTGATACAAATTAACTGCTAATTTTTCTCACAATTAAATCTCACAAAACAAACAATAGTTAAGGTTTTTTTTTCTAATATTGAGAGAATTTAATAAAGAAATATGGCTACTTCATAATTGATGATTTTGCAAAGGGATTACACAAAGTGGTATATGTATAGATTTCAGGGAGAAATATCTTGAAATTTTCACTTACCAGAAACGTAGATATTCTTTAGGTAAATTAAAATTATATTTTTGATTATTAATCCGTTTATTCTTCTGTTAATATCAAAATTAATAATAAATTAATTATTTGGATTGTATGATAGAGAAAATATATCAATTATAAAATCCAAGCAAAATATTCTTTCCTAAAGACTTATATATTCCAGCTCAAAGTGACCAATTCTCACAACCATGGTAAAGAACCCCCCCAATTGGTGTTTAAAAAATTATATCTGGCCCCAATGTATGGGAAATTGGCCCTTGGTGGTGTGAAATGGCTTTTGGGTCACACCCACCTTTCCTGGCCTTCCATTGGCCTTCTTGGCCAATCCTGAACCTCACTAGATCACAGGCAAATTCCACTGATTTTGGGCCTGGGGGGGTCCTTTTTCCTTAAGCCATTTCCAGCTCTTCTTTCCCACCCCCCTTTATTAAGGCGTTTTTGGCCTAAATTGCCTTTTTGGGCCATTTAGGCCCCCTACAGCCTCTATATCCCAAAAGCCATAGTACGTATGCCATTGTCTGCATGAAACATTAAGCCCCTTTTGGCCTAAATTTAATGAGTCAAAAACAGGCCAAGGGGCACCTCAGTGGGTCCAAAACCACATTTTGACCCACCTGGACCCCAAGGGCACAAAACGGCCATAAAAACATTTTGGGCCAAATTTGGCCTTGGCCTCTGGAAATAACCAGAGGCCATAAGACACTCTTCCCAGGTCCTTCCCCTCAAGACAAGGGAATACCCTTTCTCCATATTAGACCCAAAGGCTTCAGGAAACTTGGATGAGTAATATATGTTATCATATACCATTATGCACCATTTTCCCTCAAAAATTCAATGGTTACCTTTTCAAGAACCAAATCTTCCATCTCAGGTCACATCCCAGTCCATCATTCCAATTAAAAGGAAGATATAAAGGGACTCAAGCTGGCAAGTCATGGTGTTGCCCAGAAAACTATTTAAGGACACTAATCACCTGACCCTTCAGGTGTTGGTAATTTAAATTCAACAGTATCCCCCCAAGGGAATACTGGTCCAGGATTATTCAAGGGGAAGTTTCAAGAGGCTGTTGCTATCAAATCAGTTTTCAAGGTATCAAGAGCTCCAGAACTCCTTGGACAGCTCAATTTGTCCATACAGGCTGTATTCAGGCAGACTGTATGGCATTGACCCCTTTGGGTCAATTCATATTTCACTGTGGGAACTCAAGGCACACAGTTAAATTCTCAATATGGCCAGATCTTTATGGACCCAAAACAGTCAATACAGCTGGGTGATCAGCCCTCCAGTATCAATCTTTCAGCTTTTCACAGATAATGACCACTGTTTCACCCCTGGTGACTTTTTTCTTCAGTTAATAAGTATATTGGATTTATTTTTATTATTATTTACTTTTAATTATTGAAAGTAAATATTGATCATTATAATTATGTCATTGCATATTTCCTTTTCCTGTAAGTGGGTATTAGTGCTCATATCTTTTACTAATTCTATTGTTCTTTCTGGAAAGTTTTAACAGTGAATTGATGATTCATTTGGTTGACTCTTTAGCCTTTGGCTTTCTGTATTATATTTTGCATCTGTCTTCTTTTCTTATTTTTGGAATATTTGTAATTTCCCTTTTTTTCCTCAAAGAAATATCTCTTCCAATTATTTCTTTATTTTTTTGGAGACCTCCAAGTGAGTTCTTGATTCCTGAGTGCCAGGACACTCTTGTTTTCCCCCAGAGCCCCTGTGACATTACATTAATAAACTCCCAATTCATTTTCCTTCTTTTATCACTGTATCAACTCATTTCATCAAAACTATGACTCTTCAATGCTTTATGAACTTAATGGTTTTTCATTGCTTCCAAATTTTCTCTCACTCATTCCTTATTATCTAAAATTGATTTCTGTTCATTTCTTTCTCTCTCAACCCTTATCAAAATTTTCTTCTTTTAGAATTGTGTGTGGCTGACCATTTTTAGTAATTTTAATTCCACTCCATTTCAATTCAGGTCCCAGTTTATTTTGATTTGTTACTTAGTCTCAAATTTAATTTCAGACACATATCTTCATTAATCAAGATTAATATTGAAATATTCTTCAAGAATCTTTATTAACAGCAAGATTTTTCTTTGATTTGACCTTGATTGATTGATTTTACATATAATTAATTTTTACCTCAAGTATTTGACCTTAAGACTCCATTAATTTAATTTCCTCAAGAATTAATTTTATTTTTCTTTATTGATTTATTTTCCTCAAGAATTTATTTTATTTTGATTTATTGATTGTTTTTTTACTCAAGAATTCATTTTATTTTGTTGAATTTCCTCAAGAATTATTGATTGAATTGATTTATTGACCTCAAGTAATTATTGATTTTGATTTCCTGCAGGATATTGACTTCAAGCTTTCACATTTGATTTGCTTCAAGTTTTCAACCTTCAAATTTTGACTGATATTTCATTTTATTCTTTAGATCATGCCTTTCCAACACTCACCTCCTGAAAGACATACAATATCTCATACAAGAGCCCAATCTGATCTCACTCCAACTCCAAGAGCTCCTCTTGATGGAACCCCAGAAGTTCCTCAACTGAGGGCCCATTTAGACAGAGGACCAGCTATGGAGGGAGCAGAACCATCCAGGGAGGAAGGAAGAGGGACAAGAAGATCAGATTCCTTCTCAGGAGTAGCTGGTGCCTTTTCAGGAATTTCAAGGAGCACTCTCAGGGGTCCTGGTGAGGATGATGCAGAGGAGGAGGAGAATTATGATGGTACTGAGGCTGTACCTGCTCTTGTGGGAACATTCAAAGCTACTAGAGGGAAAACTCTATCCCAGTCTAATCAGCCTGTCTCTCATAAGTCTGAAAAATCTCTTTTGGCCATCATGCAACAAATGACCCAAATTATGGTCAATCTTCCAGCTGCTTCAAGACACCCTCTATAAATGAACCCAAATGCTTTGATGGGAGTAAACCCTTTAAAGTCAGACTCCTTATTCAGTCCTGCCATCTCATATTCCATAATTATCAGGCAAATTTCTCTGAAGAAAGGAAGAAATTAATTTATTCCACTTCATTTCTTATTGGCAGTTCTGAAAAATGAATTGAGCCTTACCTTCCCAATCTCACCAATCAAGACTCAACTTACCTCCTCAATAGATGGGCCTTATTCAAATCCCAGCTCTTTACTTTATTTGGGGACCCAAATTAAGTCAGAAAATATGAAGCATAGTTGTGTGGCTTAAGAATGAACAAAGGAGGTCATGTTTTTTATACATTTCTTATTTCGGAATTTTGGTTCCAAGGATTGGGGATTGGGGTGAAAGGGCTCTTATTCATCATTTCAGGAAGGCATTGGACTCCAGAATTCTGGATCAATTGGCCTCCCATCCTTCAATTATTGATTCTCTTCAAGACTTGATGGATTTTACCCTGGAACTTGATACTAGGTACAATCAGAGGGAGAAGGAGAAGAATCATAATCAATAAAAGAAGACTGGAGCCTAAAATTCAAGCTCTTCTTATCTTCAAAATTCTTCAAGTTCAAAACACAAGAAAAAGAATTTTAATTTTCAGAAGAGGGACAAGCCCCATTTTTCTTTTCTGAATAAGAGCTTCAAGTTGATTGGTTCCACAAAATAAAGAAGATTTAACAAGGGCTTATGTGCCTATTGTGGTGGGAAGCATAGTCTTGAGGCTTGTATAAAAAGGCGTAAAAACAAGCAGGCAGATTCCCCAGCCAGGGAAAATCCTGAGTGAATATAATGTTGTGTTGAATGGTCCTCACTATTTGCTACCCAGAGAACAATTGTGAATTCTGAATACTGGTGTCAAAAATTCTCTCAAGTTTTTTGTTTTTTTTCTTTCTCTGATGTGTTTTACAGTATTCTCATTTATTATGGTGCTAACAAATCATTTATTGCAAAGAAGATTTCTCACAGGTATTCTTTGACTATTTCAGAACTCCAAGAGAATATTCCTCTTATAATATTGGACTCCTCATAGTCCCCTTCTTTATTTGTGACTCACCATACTAAATATATGGTTGAGCTTCCTTCCTTCCCAAGCTTTTAATGGGACTTTTTATTCATTGATACTACTAAGGGAGAATACCTAATATTGGTCTTTAGCTTTCTTACTCATTCAAATTCCTCTATTTATTGGAGTAAAGGACTGACCACATTTAATACTGACCATAAGTACTATCATGATCCTTCTAATTTTTCCAGTGATTACTTTTTTTCTGCAAATACATGTGCAGCTCTGGTTTTTTATTCTAGAACACCATCATTTCCAACTTCTGTCCATATTCCTTCCCACAATTTCCATAAGTCATTACTATCCTCTAGAGATGAAGTATTCAAAAAGATAAAAGATTTTGGAGAAGATAATTATGTATCTTTGCTTCATCTCTTCCTTGGGAATGTGGACCTTCCTCCTTCATCTTATCATGACTCCCCGGAGAGGTGTGGGATGAAGAGGAAGATCCAGAATAAATAGAAACTGTGATTAAGGTTGTTCCTTCTTCTTATCTCCAATAGTTGGCCATATTCTCTAAGGTGAAAGCAGATAAACTTCCTCCTCATTGTACCTGTGATCATTATATTGAGCTGGAGACGTCTCTACTTTCATTTGGGGTTATCTACTCTTTATCAAATCAAGAGTCAGATATACTCAGGGCCTACATATCAGAGAATTTAAAGAAATTTTTCATCTGGAAAAGCTCCTCTTCAACAGGAGTAGCTGTCCTCTTTTTTAAACAGAAGGACAGTGGCCTCCATTTGTGTGTTGACTACCACAAACTCAATTCTGTTACTATAAACAAATATCCTTTTCCTCCTATGAACCAGCTCCCCACTGTTTTCAGTGGTTCTTCTATCTTCTCCAAGATTGATTTTTGTGGTGCATAGAACCTTCTCAGAATCAAGGAGGGTGATTAACACTTGACAGATTCTGGAACAAAATATGGCAGTTATGAGTATTTGCTTATGGCATTTGGGCTCACCAATGCTCCTGCCTCTTTTCAAAATATTTTCAATTATATCTTCTCTAATCTTTTAGATGTCTGAATAGCTGTTTATTTAGATTATATTATGGGTTTTTCCAAATATGAGGAATAAAATTTCACTCATGTGTCCACTTTTATTTCCAGACTCAGAGCCAATAATCTTTTTTCTAAGGCATCCAAGTGCCTTTTCCATGTCTCAAGTGTGGAAGATTTAGGTTATGTTGTTTCTTCTGAAGGCCTCAAGATTGATCAAGGAAAATTCCAGAAAATTATCAATTGGCCTCCTCCAAGAAACCTCAAGGCTCTTAAATCATTCCTTGATTTTGCAACCTTCTACCACCATTTAAACAAGAGTTATTCAAAGACTATTAGTTCACTCACCAAATTCCTCAAGAAAGATTCAGTTTTCCCCCTCAATGAGGAAGCTCTCAGCAAGTTTCACCAACTCAAAGAGGCTTTCACAACTTCTCCAATCCTTTCTCACTTCCACCCTTCTCTATCAACCATTGGAGAGACAAATGCATCAGATTATTCCTTGAGTTCTGTACTGAGTCATCTTTATGACTCAGGAAAGCATCCCATTTAATTTTATAGATGCAAGCTTATCCCAAAACAGCTCAACTATGAGATTCATTAAAAGGAACTCCTTGGCATAGTCTGGGCTCTCAATAATTGGAGGGATTTTATCCTTTCTCTTTATTTTTCTTTTGAAGTTCTCACCAATCATCCCTCTCTTCAATACTTCATTACCTCAAAGGTCCCCACTTTCCATCAAGCCCACTGGGATGAATTAAATTTCTAAATCACTTACCACCCTGGCCACTTGGCTACTCTTCCAGATGCGTTATCATGTCAGGACAACTTTTACCCAGAGAGGGGGGAGGATTTTATCAGCAAGAATACAGTTAAATTGCAACAAATCATTAAGAAAGATGAAGTCCAACCCTCAAGATTTTTTGCAGTCAAGGTGGACTCTTTTTCAAATTTTATTGATTAAATTAAGAAGTAACTATTGGAATATTCTCATTATACAAGTATCCTTCAAGATTTGGGAAAAGGTAAATCTGTTGAAGATTATTCTCTTGATCCTCCTTCCTAACTTCTTCTCTTCAAATATTGGGTGGTGGCCCCAAAGGACCCCACAATTAAGCTCAACATACTTCAAAATTGTCATTACTCTCCTCTTGATGGCCTCCCTGGCCAAGAGAAGACTCTCAAACTTGTCAAGCAGGATTTTCATTGGTCTGGCATGACTCAATTTATCAAGGATCATTTTTTCATCCTGTCGACAGTGCTAAAGAAACAAGAATGTTCATAACAAGAATTTTTGACTACCCAAAAATCTTCAAGTTCCAAATGGTCCCTGGATGTGTATCTAAATGGAACTCATAACTCAATTTCCACTGTCTAATTCTTTTAATTAAATCCTGGTAATAGTGTACATATTCTCAAAAATGGCAATATTTTTTCAAACACTGTCTTCAATTACTTCACTGGATTTGGCCCACTTATTCATCAAGAATATTTTCTCAAATAATTGTTAGTGATAGAGGCTCTCTTTTCTTTTCTTCCTTATGAGCCAATTTTTTTCAGAAGATAAAGATTTAAAGAGATCTGTAAACTTCTTATCACCCTGAAACAGATAGAAAGACAGAGAGGGTAAAACAGATACTATAACAGTACCCTTGGATTTATTTCAGTTATCATAAAGATGATTGGCACACCTTTCTCCTTCTGGTTGAATTTTCCTACAATAACTATGACCACTCTTCAGCAAAACAATCACCATTTTTCTGGTTGGCAAGGTGCCCACTTGTGCTCCACTAGCTGTGCATGGGAGCCTGTACCCTAACCTCTTGCCACCACCCCCAGATTAGGTTTGGAAAGAGGGCACAGGTTGTGCTGTGGATCAGATAGATCTTTCCAGTTTTTTTTCCACTTTTCTTGCACCTGTTTCTATTTCTTTATTTTTTTATCTCCCTTTATTTTATTTAATGTTTCAAAAAGAAATTGGTATTTATTTTTTCTCCTTTCTCCTTTATTCCTCATGATTTCCAGTTTTACTTCTCATTTCTCTTGCTTTCTGATCTCCCCACTTACAAATGGAGGCCACACCTTGTGGCTAAAGCCTTTTTCTCATCATGGTCCTCAATGGACTGGTTTCTTGATTTCACTAGATTTTTCTCAAAAAAATTCTTGGAAACGTAAAGCAAAATGTACACATTTCTGGAAGATATTTCCTCAAGCAAGACCTCACCATCTCCCGGCACATATCAAATATAGCTTCTGATTGATTTTACTAACCTAGAAGTCCAATTACCTTCAATATGTACCAAATATTAACAATGATGTTGACTCAAAAATTGCAAGTGGCACACGCTTTCAAAGACTGTCTATCAAAACTACCATACCAAGCAAGATGTTGCATTCAGAAGCTTCTTATGCTGCCTCATACTTTCAATCAATTTCAAAAGAAAAAACTTCTCACTTTCATGAAATACTAATCAAGGCTCTTATTACTTCAAACTTACTGTTTTTATTTTTTGAAAACCTCTTCTTCCAACAGTTCCAAGAGGAACTAGTTTGATCACCATTTAATTTGCTTAGTTGATTTGAAATCTTCCATAACATCCTACCATAGATGCATTCAAAGAATTATCTCTCACTCATGAGAGACTTTAATAATCAATATAATCTTACTCTATCTCTGGATGGTTGTACCAACGTATCTGGCAATAGCATTTATTCCATGCTACTCTTACGTTGGAAATACTTCAAGATATTTGTAGAGATACTAGACCTCAATTGTGTTTGAAATACATCTGATAACATTCTCAAAGCCCTTAAACAAGTAATTACAAACAAGAATACTCTTCCAGGAAAGATTTCAGCATTTGTTACTGATTCACCTTCAGTAATTGTAAAATTTCAAGTGTGTTTTTTTGATCATTTTGTGAATATGACACATGGAAATAACATGTTTCCCAATTTATCTAAAAGTCCCTCCTTCAAAAAGAATTCCCCCACATACAGTGAATATTTTTTATATTACATATTCTCAATATTTTTTCCAAGAATATGATATCACACCCATAAATAGCCAACACTGTCAAGAATAATTGATCACTTGTCAACTTCTTCAGTTTGTTGATTTTTTGGACCAAACAACTCAACCTCTGGGCCAAAGAAAACAATGTGGAAAATGGTTTGTCTAGCTTCTGTGAAACACAGTGGTATTCCATTCCCAAGGTCTGCCTTGGTGTTCAACAGAATGAAGAAGGCTTTAAAAAGTGCCTATCAATGAGTAACAATCCATCAGTTGATACACCAGCAATAAAAAAAGCAGTTGTCAACATCATACAAAATTGTGATTGCTTTACTTCAAATCAGGTCCTTATTTCCTTACTCAAGCCAGTTGTTGATAGTCTTTCATGACTAGAACATGCAAAAACCTGCCTTTCATATATCTGGAAGGAGCTCATAGCAATATATCTTCAAACCAAATCAATTGATATTTATCAACAATATGAGCCATTCAATCAACACTTCATCAACATTTTACGTCAATCATGTTTTGTACATTTTTGCCTTTTTCTTACATCCACTGTACTGAAAAATAGCTGTTTCCCACAAGAAGTCCTTGGAAAACATAACAATGATGATCCTGAAACTGGCCAAAGACTGGAAATTTCTATGGAGTGATTCTGAAATGATATCAACTCAAGTCTTACACTTTTATAATGGAAATTATCCATAAAATACCATAATTGCAGGTGAGAACTTTCTATTTTTTATAGTTTTAAATAAGTTACTGACATGATAATTTCCTTTTAGGTAATAAATCAGATATGAGACTTCTAGACTATTGGATGAGAGTACCAGACTGCATGAAATCACAAGCCTTGAAGAAATTAGCAATCAAAGTAGGGGAGATTGTCATACATGAAGCTGTTGTTGAGGGGCTATTTTTGATGATGTCAATGATTAAAACAAACTCAAAAAATCCAATGCATCCATCTGTGCTGAAAATGATCAGCTAAATAAAACTGGGAATTCTCCATTCTCAAAACTCTTGTAACAAGCAACAAACTCAAATCTCAAAAAGGGGTGACCCCTTTATTTCAGCCACTGAGTACAATCAGATGACTGGATATTATTAATTTGATAGCACCGGCGACCTGAAAGCTTTTGAAGAAGGTTTCTTTGAGTTTGAGGAGGACCCTCTCCCTTCAAGGCAAGATGCCTTCATGGAAGCCCTATTTGACTTTGACCTTTTGGGGAAATCCACTGCAGGCAATGAGGCAAATGTTGATGATGCAACCAATCCTCATCATGATGAGGGAGAATGGGATCCAGCCCATGTTTTCTTCAAAAACAGGGAAGTGCAATAAGTATTGCACTGGTAGGGTTTTATGTCTTATTTTCTAATTATTCAAATATTTTATATTATGAATCTCTTTGCTTGTGTTATACCAAGAAATGAATAGAAACTTTTTTTTATTTTTGTTTTCCCCTTAAAATTCTTCCATGGATTCCATGTGCTTCCTCTGCCATTGGCAAGAAATCTGGGGTGTTTTTGTGCACCAGTGTGCACCACCCATTTTTTAAGTGTTGGAAACCACCCTACCAAAGACACTCCTTCTGGAAATTTCTCTTTGAAAACCCAATCAGTACAGAAGGAGGTCAAGAGAGAATTATTTTTTCCATAAACAGGTTTAAGAGGTATTCAGATAAGAGTAGAGAAATTCCACATAGTGGCATGGTATGGCTTTTCTCCAATAACATCAAATCAGAAATACCTGCCAAAAAACTTTCATGATTATTTTTGGGCCCCTTTCCAATCTTTAAGAAAGTCACTACTCATTACTACCAGCTCAAGCTCACATCTCAATGGAATTCCATCACACAGTATTCTGTATTTTCCTCCTTTAGCCAGTCAAGGAATCAAGAGCCTCCTCCTCCAATCATCATTGAAGAAGAAGAGGAATAGGAAGTCTCTCAAATACTGTATTCCAAGCTCAAGAGAAGAAAATTATGGTATCTGGTGGAATGGAAATTTTTCAGTCAAGACCCAAAAAGATCCACTTGGGAAACATCTGAAAACCTCAAGAAATTCCCTGAACTTTTCAAAGATTTCCATCAATTCTATCCTTAAAAGCCAGGCCAAGATTCTTCAAAAGCTTGATTTTTTTATGGTGCTTGGCAGGAAGAGGAATTACCAAAATTAAGTCCCACTCCTGGTATTCACCTTTGGAGGTATTCTAACCTCCTTATTGTAAGAATAAGCTTGGACACTCTGTGAGCACTTTTCAATTGTTTGGAAACAGATCTCTGGAAACTCTTTCAACATTGATTCCAACCCTCAGGGACATTTTCACTTTGAAAAATGTACCATTAAACTTTCAATTTTATTTCCAATGTTATTATACTTAAAGTCAATCCTTATTTCTCTTTGTTTTAATTTTATGACACTGGAGGGATTGGTCACTACCAAAAGTAAGTTCTTCTCCTGGTGTGCACTTTCCTGAGGGTTCTACAATCTGTAAAAGCATCAACTTTGCCACTGTGAGCAGCTGGAATCAATTTTATTTTCCAGTTCCTTGGACAAATCAATTCAATTATTAACCTCTGTGATAAAGATTGGAACCTTCTCAAAATTCATTTCTCTTTATTTCATTTTTTATTTCATTTTATTTAATTAAATTTATTCAAAATTTTCTCTTTCTTTATACTCTTAATTCCAAAATATTATGTCAACTTAATCATTAAAAGTACAAAGCCAATTTTCAAAAGCAGACAAAATCACCCACAATTCATATGCCAAAATCTTTATCAGTTATCAACCTCTGATTCAAAATTCAATACCCCTGGAACCCCTATGTCCAATCCATCTCAACAGCCTCAACAGTCTTTTACCTTGTCTTGATTCTCAGGAGCTCACCATTCCAGCTGGGGCTAATGTCACAACCATATAAAAGAACCACCCCAACTGGTGTTTACAGCAATTCTAGCCTGACCAGTTTATGGCCAATTGGCCATATTATCAAATTATGGCAAATTGGCCCCTTGTGGTGGGAAATGGCTTTTTTGGGCCACACCAACCATCCCTGGCCATCCATTGGCCTCCTTGGCCAATCCTGCACCTCACCAGACCCCAGGCCAATTCCACTTATTTTGGGCCTGGGGTCTTTGTCCCCTTCCGCAATTTCCAGGGCTTCTGGCCTACCCCCCTTGATTAAGGTTTTTTTGGTCATTTAGGCCCCCTAAAGTGTCTACAGCCTGCAAGATGTGGTATGCGGGACACCTTAGGCCCTTTTTGGCCAAAAGGGGCCCAGGGGGAACCTCAGTGGGACCAAAACCACATTTTGGCCCACCAATACCCAAGGGCCCAAAATGGCCATAAACCCATTTTGGGCAACATTTGGCCTTGGCCTCTGGCAATTACCAGAGGCCATCAGACACTTTTCCAAGGTCCTTCCCCTCAATACAATGAAAGACCCTTTCCCATTATTGGAGCCAAAGGATTCAGGAATTTTGGATGGGGCATATATGGTATTATATACCATTATGAACCATTCTTCCTCAGGAATTAAATGGTGAAATTTTCAAGACCCAATTCTTCCATCTCAGGTCACATCCAAGTCCATAAGTCCAATTCAAACAACAATCTCAAGGTACTAAAGCTGGAAGAACATGATGTTTCCCAGAAGACAATTTGAGGGCACTAATCACCTGACTCTTCAGCTATTGGTAATTTCAATTCAACAGTATTCCCCCAAGTGAATGCTTGTTCAGGACTCTTCAAGGGTCATTCTCAAGAGGTTTTTATCATCAAATCATTTTTCAAGGCATCAAGCGGTCAAGCACTCCTTGGAAAACTCCATTGGTCCATAAAGGCTGTATTCAGACAACCTGTATGGCATTGACCCTTTTGGGTAAATTCATATTCCACTGTGGGAATTCAGGGCACACAGTTTGATTCTCAAAATGGCCATATCTGTATTGACCCAAAACAGTCAATACAGCTGGGTGATCAACCCTCCAGGATTAGTATTTCAGCTTTTCACAAATACTGGCCACCTTTTCACCCCTGGGGACTTTTTTCCCCAATTAATTAATATATTTAATTTATTTTTATTATTATCTCTTTTTCATTCTTTAAATTAAATACTGATAATTATAAGTCATTCATTGCATATTTTATTTTCCTGCCAGTGGATATTGATGGTCATATACTTTACTAATTATATTTTTCTTTCTGGAAGGTTGAAACATTGAATTGAGGATTGATTTTGTTGGCTATTTGGGCTCTTTCTTCTTTTCTTATCTTTGGAATATTTTTACTCACTCTCATTTTCCTTAAAGAAATATGTCTCTCAATTATTTATTTATTATTTTGGAGCCCTCCAAGTGAGTTTTTGATACCTGAGTTCTAGGCCACTCTTTCTTTCCCCAAGAGCCCCTGTGACACCAATAATCCTTAAAATCAGTTCCTTGGATGAAATGTTGACAATATTTATTAATTTTATATACCATTTTTGGAAGTTTATACTTCTTATAAAATCTTGTATCTAAACCTTAAATTATGTTTGATTTTAAATAAATAATATTACAGCAAGAAGAGAGAAAAAAAAACAGGGATATTATATCTTTGAAATACAAATTCAAATTAAAGAAAACAAATTCAGAATATTTTTTTTCTTATAAATTATTTAAATATTTAAAATAACCTCAATTTTTTTCAAATATTTTCCAGTTTATGTAGAATTTCTTAAAAGAAATAAAGTTTTAAATGAAAATATTTTTAGATATCTATTAAAATGAATTAGATTTAGAAAAAAGTTTTTAGTTAAAAATTTGATATATATTAAAACAACCATAAAAAGAGACTTCAAATTTTGTTTTTTTATTAATTAATTTCAAGTAAAAAGGAAAATAAAAATTATTTTATAATTAAAATTATCCTTTTCATAACTTATTGTTAAAATATAGAGCTTGGAAGATCCTGAAAAAAATATTTATATTGAGTCAATTTAATTGAAAATTGGTGACTTACATATGTGGCTTTAATTTCTTTCAATTTTTTTTTTCTTTTTGTAATTGAATTTTTTTCCTATCTCCAACCTTAATCAAATATATTTCAAATTTCAAATTCCAAATTTAAAACCTTCTTTCATGTGTAGCCAATTTTCTCATGGTGAATTCTTTAATGATTTTTTGTTTGGAATTTCTCTTTCCTTTATAATATCTTTTAACAACTAATAATGATCAATATTACAAGAATTATGGGAGTGTATTCACTACCAAGTAAACTTGATTTAAGATAATTGAATGTTTGAGAAGCTTTAATTAATTAATTAAAATCCCTTCTGTAAGGTTTTTTTTATTAAACTCTTGATTATGATACTTATTATTAATATTAATATTACTTTTCTCAATTGAAATATAATATATTTAAATGTTATAACAAAAAATATAAATAGAATTATTATTAATATTAATAACTTTGATATTAAAACATAAATTAATATGTTAAAAATTTTAATAATGAAAATTATGAAAACTATATATAAATGAAGAATATCAATTATTATACAAGAATTTGAAATAATAAGTATAACAATAATAATAATAAGTTCAAAAAAACAATTATAAAAAACTTAATTATAAGTTATTGATTTATAAAAAAATATACCAAATGAAAATCTAACAAAAAGAATTTAAAATAGTAATAAAAAAAATAATAAAATTAATATTTAAATATTCTTTTTCTTTGATTTTATAAATTAAAACAATTATTTAATATTATGATAAAAAAATTGAATCAAATTTTATAATTCTAATTGTTTATTTAAAATAATGGTAAAAAACCCAAAAAAAAAAAAAACACTCATAAATGATATATAAGTTCTTATTAATAAACTATTATACAGTATAAGATTGGATTTTACTAATTTATTGAAAAAAAATAAAAAAATTAATAAAAATTATATTTTTATTAATTAAGAAAATTCTTCTGTTATAAAAAATTCTCTCAAAGGGATTTAACAAATCAAAAATTTTAAAAAAAAAATCTTTAAAAATTGATTTTCAACTTAAAAACTTAACATTTTCAATTAAATTTTAACTTAAAGTTATTATTCTTAATTTGAGGTGACTTTTATCTTTATTTATTATCATTATTATCATTATTAATTTTGAATATAAATACAAATATAAATAAATAAATATATATATATATATTATTTTTAAATTTCACCTTATAGATATTTTAAAAATAAAATTTCCAATAAAAAAAAAACTTTTACTTAAGATATTTAAATTCATTTTTTTTTAAAAAAGAAAAAAAAACTTTAATTAAATCAAATTGAGAAATATAATTTTTTTTTATTTGAACTTATTTAAAAAAAAAAAAATTCTCTCATGTAAGTAAATAGTAATATATAAACTAAAAATTAAATTTCTCATAAGTTTTCAATTATTTTACTTTTAATTTTTAAATTATTTAAATCTTATTAACATTCTTAATATTTTCAAAACTTTAATTAAAAGGTTCTATAGAAGGGTTTATTCTTTATAAGGTTGTAATTCCCATTTCAATGGAAGATAAACCTTTCCTAATTTTGAAATCAGATAAATTTTTAATATTAAATCTTAGATAAAGTTAAAAATCCTTAAATAAAGGAATAAAACCTTATTTTTTCTTATTAAGATTAAAAAAATTTGGGATAAATAGCACAACTTAACATTTTTTTTATCCCTTTTTACCCCCTTTTTGTGTGAAGGATTTTTATAATTGATTTAAATCAATTTCAATTGAGTTCATTAAGTAATTCAATTCTGTATGAGAAATTCTTAACCAATTAAATTTATTTTATTAATAAAATTCATCTCTTTTAATTTTCTTTTTTTTTGATATTATATTAAACCACTTTTTTTTTTAAAAAAAAAAAAACTTATTAAAATATTCTTTGATAAGCTTCTATAATATTATCAGAATATATATATATATATATATATATATATATATATATAATATAAAACAATAATATCCTTATTATTAAATTTGAAATTGAAATTTTATTGGTAACCAAAAAAAAACTTTATTTCTTATTTATTTAAAATTATAATTTTTAATTGATTTAAAAAATATTAATTAAATAATAAAAGTTAAATTTAATTTTAATCTTACTAAATTAAATTCATAATTTTTTTTTTTTTTTTTTTTTGATTTTTTTCAATTTTATAATTTAATTATCCTAAAAATTAAATTTTTAATTGAAAAAAAAAAAAAAAAAAAAAAAAAAAAAAATTAACCTTTTTTTTTTTAAAAAAAAATAAATAAATTAATAAAACATTTGAAAAAATTCAATTTAAAATGGAAATTGTTAAATTTCAATTTTTAATTATTATTTTATCTTTATCTTAAATATATATATATAAAAATTCAATTATAAACGCAAGAAAAAAAAAGTTGATAATTTATAGTTTAATTAATATTTTCAAAAATTATAATTGAATTAAATTATTAATAAATTAATATAAAATAAAAATGATACTAATAAGTAAAATCTCAAAAGAACAAAATCTTTTTGTAATTTAATGAATTTTTCTTTTCTTTTCTTTTTTGATTTAATGTTTTTTTTTTCCTGATTTTTTTTTTTTTTAATTTATTGAATTTTTCTTTTCTTTGTTTTTTGATGTGATGATTTTTTTTTTTAAATTTAATGGATTTTTGTTTTCTTTCTACTTTGATTTGATGATTTTTTTTTTCTTTTTTTTTAATTTAATGAATTTTTCTTTTCTTTTTTTTTTGATTTGATGATTTTGTTTCTCTTTTCTTTTTTTTTTTTAATTTAATGAATTTTTCTTTTCTTTTTTTTTTTAATTTAATGATTTTATTTTATTTTCTTTTTTTTTAATGCAATTAATCTTTCTCTTCTTTCTTTTTTTTGATTGAATGAATTTTTCTTTTCTTTCTTGATTTAATGATTTTTTTTCTTTCTTTTTTTTTTTAATTTAATGAATTTTTCTTTTCTTTTTTTTTAATTTAATAATTTTTTTTTCTTTTCTTTTTTTCTTTGATTTAATAATTGTTTTTTTCTCTTTTTTTTTTTAATTTAATGAATTTCTCTTTTCTTTTTTTTTTTTAATTTAATGAATTTTTCTTTTCTTTTTTTTTTTTTAATTTAATGATTTTATTTTATTTTCTTTTTTTTAATGCAATTAACCTTTCTCTTCTTTCTTTTTTTTGATTGAATGAATTTTTCTTTTCTTTCTTGATTTAATGATTTTTTTTCTTTCCTTTTTTTTTTAATTTAATGAATTTTTCTTTTCTTTTTTTTTAATTTAATAAGTTTTTTTCTTTTCTTTTTTTTAATTTAATTAGTTTTTCTTTTCTTTTTTTTTTTGATTTAATAATTGTTTTTTTCTCTTTTTTTTTTTAAATTTAATGAATTTCTCTTTTCTTTTTTTTTTGATTCAATGATTTTTTTTTCTTTTCTTTTTTTATTTAATTAAGTTTTCTTTTCTTTCATTTTTGATTCAATGATATTTTTTTTTCTTTTTTTTTAATTTTAATGAATTTTTCTTTTATTTCTTTTTTTGTGATTTCATGAATTTTTTTCTTTTCTTTTTTTTTTTAACTTAATGGATTTTCATTTTATTTCTTTTTTTTTTTGATTTAATTATTTTTTTTTCTTTTACTTTTTTTTTCAATTTAATGATTTTTTATTTCTTTTTTTTTTTGATTTGATTATTTTTTTTCTTTTCTTTTTTTTTTTTAATTTAATGAATTTTTCTTTTCTTTTCCTTTTGATTTAATGATTTTCTTTTTCTTTTCTTCTTTTTTTTTAATTTAATAAATTTTTCTTTTCTTTCTTTTTTTGATTTAATGATTTTCTTTGCTTTTCTTTTTTTTTAATTTAATGAATTTTCCTTTTCTTTCTTTTCTTATTAAATGATTTTTTTTTTGTTTTCTCTTCTTTTCAATTTCATGAATTTTTCTTTTCTTTCTTCTTTTGATTTAATTATTTTTTTTTTTTTTTTTTTTTTTTAATTTAATGATTTTTTCTTTTCTTTCTTTTTTTAATTTAATTATTTTGTTTTTCTTTTCTTTTTTTTTGAATTTAATTAATTTTTTCTTTTCTTTTTTTTTGATTTAATTATTTTTTTTAATTTAATTAAGTTTTCTTTTTATTCTTTTTTTGATTTAATTATTTTTTTTTATCTTTTCTTTTTTTTTTAATTTAATAAATTTTTCTTTTCTTTCTTGATTTAATTATTTTTTTTGCTTTTTGTTGATTCAATTTTTTCCCCTTTTTTTGTAATTTAATGAATTTTTTCTTTTCTTTCTTTTTTGATTTAATGATTTGTTTTTTTCTTTTCCTTTCTTTTTTTTTAGTTTGATGAATTTTTCTTTTCTTTTTTTTCAATTTAATTAATTTTTCTTTTCTTTTTTTTCAATTTAATTAATTTTCTTTTCTTTTTTTTTAATTTAATGAATTTTTCTTTTCTTTCTTGATTTAATTATTTTTTTTCTTTTTTTGGATTCAATTTTTTTCCCTTTTTTTGATTTAATGCATTTTTTCCTTTTCTTTTCTTTTATTTGATAATTTTTTTTCTTTTCTTTTGATTTCATGCTTTTTTTTCCATTTTTCTTGATTCAATGAATTTTTATTTTTATTTTTTGATTTAATGGATGTTTATTTTTTTTCTTGTATTTATTTTTGATTTAATGATTTTTTTTCTTTTTTTTCTTTGATTTAATGAATATTTTCTTCTTTCTTTTCTTTATTTTTGATTTAATTAATTTGTTTTTTCTTTTTTTTTCCTTCCTCTTTTTTGACAAAATAAATATTATTTTTTCTTTTTTATTTTTGATTTAATGGATTTTTTTTGTTTTTTTTGTTTCAAAAAAAAAAAGAAAAATTAAATAAATTTCCAATTTTTAGTTTTCTTTTTTTTGAAAAAAATTAATTAATAATTTAATTAAAAAAAAAAAACTTTTCATTTTATTTAAAGATTCAAAAAAAACAATATATATTTATATATATATTATTATTATTCTTATAATAATAATAATAATACAAATTCAATGAATTTTTTTAATAATTTATGAGCTTAATTGAATGGGTTTTTTTAATAAAATTTAATTATTGAATTGATTTCAATTCTTTTTAATACAAATATCAAATCAAACAAAAAAAAGAACCCATACTAATTTATTGATTTTCTTTCTCTTTTGTTTTAATATTTTGATGAAAAATTTAAATTGAGTTTCATGAACATACATGAATTATAAAAATTTCTACAGTGAATATGATTTTTTTTTTAAAAAAAATAATTGATATTGAAATACATTCATAAATATAAAAATTTATTTTTAAAATTTCTTTCTTTTATTTTTCAGAACAAAGTAATAAATTAAATTTAGCTCTAAATTAAATTAAATTCAAATTATTTAATTTAACTTTTTTTAAATTTTTTCTGTTTTGTAAAAAAGATATTTTCTTTGACTTTTTTTTATGTCAGTGTGTTTGTTTAATTTTTATTATTATTTTTGATTTTTAATTCTAGGTATTTTTCATTTAATATTATGATAATATTTAATTATTTTAATTTTAAATTTTTGTTCTTTGTTTGTTTAATTATATTTATTCTTTATTAACTTATTTTCTCAGAATCAGAAGAAAAAAATTTATAGATATATAATCAAAAAAAAGTTATCTTTTTCAAAATTTTATTTTTTTTTATTTTTTGAATCAAAAATAAAACAACAAAAAAGTAAAAAATTAATCCCAAAAAAAAAATCAATTTGAATTAATGAATTAAATTAGAGTTTTATTTGTTTCCAAAAAACTTTGATGTAAATTAACAAAGCAAAATAGAATAAATTTTTGTTTTAAAAAATTCAAAATTCAAAATTAAATGAATTCAAAGTTTTGATTTTTTTAATATTTTTCGATTGAATTTGAATTTCAAATTGAACGATTAACATTTACATTAAGGCAAAAAGAAGGATGAATTCAAAAGTTTGATTCTTTATTTCTTTTTTTTTCCAAAAAGAAAGGCATTTTTTTTTCTATTGAATGAATTGAACAACGTAAATTATACAGTTGTAGAAGAGTTGTAGAGTTGTAGAATCTGAAAAAGTTGATGATGATTTATGAGATAGAATTTTCTTGATTGAATTGAATTTTTTTTGGATTTAAGAATTTCAATGTGTTAGTCACATGCTAAATTAAAATTGTACATACGACAAAAGTGTGGGAAGATTTGAATGATAGTGTTCAAAGAAGTACAACTGTACTGTACTGTATTAATTTTAAGAATGTGAATTATTTTTTTTTGATGAAAGAGTTGAATGAGATTGAATAAAAAAGTCTTGGGATGAAGTTAATTAAAATTGATCAAGAAGAACAAATTGAATGATTAAGTTCAAATTAAAAGTGATTAAAAAAGAAGGAATAAATTCAATAAAAAATAAATCTGATTAAATTTTATTTAGAATGATTTATGAGAAAGAAAGAAAGAAAGAAAGAAGGAAGGAAGTCATCAAGGAAGGATTTAATTAAATTTCAATCTTAAAGCGTTCATATTTTTAGCAGTCATAAGAATTTTTAATAAAAGAATTTTACAGTATAATTTAAATCTTAAGACTCAAACCTAAACCTAAACCTAAACTCAAACCAACTTAGCATTTACAGCCAACTTGAAATTGAAATTGAAATTGAAATTGACCACTAAAGAAGTACAGTATTTTATGGAGAGTGGCGGGGATAATTTTGATGAGTTAGTTTTGTTATGAACTTAAGAACTTAAGAGTGTTAGTGTGTTAGTGTAAGATAACATGAGAAGGTGAGATTTTAGTAGAAATCAAGATGAATAAATTTTAGAAGGCAAGAAATTAAAGCGAGTAGAGTACAATTCACTTTAACAGTAGACTGTAGTGTAATGTTGTAGTGTAGTGTAAGGTAGGGCTTGACCTGTATTATTTTAGTAGAGTTTTGTAATACAGTACAGTACAGTACACAGTAAAAAGTTTTAAAAAGTGTATCAAACTGTATTTCAAAAACTAGTTTTACGCACCAACCTAGAGTACTGTTGTACAGTACAGCTCATTTTAAAATTTAAAATTATCTTTAAAAATTTAAAAATTAAAAAGAAATTAAAGGGGAAAACTTAATTTAATTTAATTTAATTTTAATCGATCGATTTTAATTATTTTTCTCTTTTTTAAATTTGAACCAATTAAATTTAAAATTTAAATTTAAAATTTAAATTTAAAATCTTAAAAGGAATTTTAATTTAATTTAATTTCTTTAATTATTAAATTTACCAGTCAGTCAATTTTAAACTCAAAAATTTAAAACTGATTTGATTTTAAAATTAATTTTTAATTAACATTTCTCTCAAATTTCTATTTCTTTATTTCTCTCTTTAAATCTCACTTTCAAAAAATAATAAATTAAATAAATCTTTCATCATCTTATCATTCATTCTTTCATTCCATCTATCTAATCTAATCATTAAATCTCATTTCATCTTATCATCTTAACTTCTTTTAATCTTCATCTTTGGTTTCATTCATCATCATCATTCTTTTCATCTTAATTAATTAATAATCATCTTGATCTAAAAAAACTAAAAATGTCATCAACTCAAACTACCAACGATCCTATCAACGATCCTATCACTACTAATCAAGTCATGGATTCAAATTTAATCGATAATCTTGAACCTCAAAATCATCAATCAATCAATCAACCTCAAGTATGTTTTTTTTTACTATCTCTCTATCACATTAATCTACTCTTTCAATTAATCTCATTCTATCCTTACTTGAAAATCACAGTCTACCACAATTTTACCTTTAGAATCATCTTCAGCTCAAACTCCTATCGAAACCGTAAGCTAAAATTAAATCAATGGATCATGATTTTTTTATAAAACTAATTAAAATAATTGTTTATTAGCCTGCTGAATCAACCCCACCAGTCGATACTAAACCCACAGAACCTTCAAAAGTTGAAGACGAAAAGAAGGATAAGAAACAATCAAGAAAACCATTTGTTGAATTATTAAATAAGATTCTCAAGGTCCGTTTTTACTTTTCAACAAATCTCATCCTCCAAATCCCTCGTTGATTCATTTATTCCTCGATTTTAGCCTCATCCTCATGGCTCAAGTGATAAAGCTCCAGTCACTGAAAAAAAACCTCAAGTTGATGCTGGTCCAGCCAATCCTGCTCAAGAGGAAGTTGAATCTAGCACTCCCGTCGTGTAAGTCAATCTTCATACTCAACTAACTCAAAGCTTATCACATTAATTAATAATTATCTCTGTTAGTGCCCCCGAAGTAACTACCGAAGCTCCAACTACCGACTCCGCCCCCGTTGAACCCACCCCTGAAGTCACTCCTGTCGATGATTCAAATAAAGATGTTACAACCCCAAAAAAAGAACGTGGTAACATTTTGGAAAAGATTACCGCATTCGTTTTGAAACCCAAGAGTCCCAAAGCTAAAAAATCTGAAGTCAACAAAGATGATGCTCCTGAATCAAAACCAGAAGCCGTCACCACCGATGTTCCTGTCATTGAAACATCTGCCGATGTAAGTTATCATTTTAAAACCTTAAATTAACCTTGATTTAATAAAACTTTATATCACATTAGGCTAGTACCCCAATTGCACTTGAAACTTCTCCTACTCAAGTCCCAGAAACTACTCCAGCTATAGTAACTGAAACACCAGCATCAGCTGAAGTAACAGAAGAACCTAAAACAGAAAAGAAGGAAAAAACTCCCAAAGTAAGCACCTTTTAGTTAATCTCATCATCATTTGTCACCTTGTTCATTATAATATTCCATTTATTTGATTCTAGGACTTGGCCAAGCTCGCTAGGCGATTCAGTGGTCGAATCTTTGGTGGTGAAAAGAAGAAGGATGCCTCCAAGAAGCCAGAACCAACTGCTGAGGAAACTGAGGAAACCGCTCCTACAACCGAAAATACTGTAAGTTAAATATCATTTAAAATTTTCAAAACTCATGAGTATTATTACCCTTAACTAATCTATTTTCATCTCTCATTCATTAGACTACTGCTAACCCATCAGCAGCACCTCAAATTCCCGATGAAGTGAATCCTGCTCCTGAATCATCTCAGACCACAAATGAATCTACTCCGATCATTGCTGCTGCTGCATGAAAGTTGTAGTTTTCAAATCTTTGTTCATTCTTCTTACCCTGTCACGTTTCTAGTAACTACCGCCTAATCATTCTCATTTTATCACAAACCCTCACGTCCCCTTAATCATCTCTTTGATACACGACTCTTTTGACATTGTATTTTAAGCATGAAGTTAGGTCATGAGTTTGATGCCACTAAAAACTCTTCAGAGTTGTTGCTCAAAATTCATCGTATTTGTCTGACATGCGAAAATAGCTATTTACCGCAATCTTACTTTTTATTTCATTTTTCCAATCTTCAATGTCTTTTTTTCTCATCTCAGTCTCTTGTTAACTTTGATTTATGTCGATGAAGACTCTTTTGTCTTTCTCTTTCATGTTATCTAACACTTGATTTTAAAGGCTAATTCAATCTTGAGCCCTATCACTCTATCATGCCATCATCTTGGTATTCTCCTGTAAAATAACAAGTCATGTCATTTTAATGACAAACTTATCTCGCATCCTTTTCATGATTTTAATTGGAAATTATTTGAGGATTTTTCATCTTGTCCATCACCACTCATAATCATCATTTTCTTATTTTTTAAGACCCTCACCATTCCATTGGAGTATAAATCTCATTTAGAACATGCCCCCAAAACTCAAAGCATCTACAGTCATCAACAAGTATCTCTAGTTAAATACCTCGTGATCTAGCCATTAATAAAAGCAGAAACCTGCAGAATTTAAAAACAACTGTATACTTACTCAATTAATGTCTCCCCCTGAGGAGATTAATCACTTGATTAAACCTCTGCGACAGTGAGCTTGACTTGAGTTAAGGCAAACCGTTTGATAAAATTAGGAGTTTCCTCGAGTTTGAGACAGGCTTTTAGCGTATTTTTCGGCGCAATAGATTGCTGAATTAATGCTAACTGAACCTTAGCGACCCCCATTTCATTACAGCTACTTGAAACGGTTGCTACAGTACTGTACCCACTGGCAAATACACCAAGCAGTAGGAACCTCCTACAACTCAATTTTCACCCTGCGTACTCTTTACATCTTTTAAAACAAAAAAAACAAAACTGCAGTGTAGATTGAACAAGATATGTATTTATTAGGGGGCTTCGTTGTTTCACTTATTTTGTATTTTTTTGAGAGCCAAATCTGCATGACTGATTTGGCAAATCAGTCATCAAAATTCACAGCTAATTTGATGTCTTACTAGCTCAGAAAAAATAAAATAAATCAAAATATATATTTTACCTTTTGGGTCTTTTGTCCAAGCATATTTCTTGAGAGGGACAATCACATTTTTTTGCTTTAGAGCTAGAAATTTGATTTTGTATCCTTACAAAAACAAAAAGCTCAAAAATCTTTTGAAGGAACATAACAACACCAAAACCAAACTAATTCACTCTTAGGCTCAGATGATATCTATACCTTAAATTCCCAACCTTTTGAAAAATACTTTTTTATAATTCACAAGTTAAATCTTCTTATTTATTTATTTTTTTGACTAAGTTTTTAATTAAAATGATAAGTGATTATTTTTTAAATAAAATTTAATTTTTTTAATTAACTACCTTGATCAATTTAAGAAAAAAAAAAAAAAATTAAAAAAAAAAAGATTAAAATTAAAATATTAAAAAGTTTTAATTTTTTTTTTTTTTTTTTTTTTTTTTTTCTTTTTATTTAAATAAATAAAAAAATTTAATTTAAAAATATTATTTTTTTTTAAAAAAAAAAGGAATATTTTAATTTTATAATTTAAAATTTAAAAAAAAAAAAAAAAAAAAAAATTTAAAATTTTAAATATTTTATTTTTTTTTTTTAAAAAAAAAAAAAAAAAAAAACTAATGAAAACTAATTAAAAAAAAAAAAAAACAAAAACCAAAACAAAAAAAAAAAAAATTAATTTATTAAAAAATTTATTTAAATAATTAATTAAATAATAATTAAGTAAATAATAATTAATAATTAATAATTAATAATAATTTTAATTTTAATTTTAATTTTTTTTTTTTTTTATCATTTTAATAATATTAATTTTAAAGTTTTTTTTTTTTTTTTTTAATTTTTTTTTTTTTTTTTAATTTTTTTATTTTATTTAATTTTTTGAAATTTAAATTTAAAATTATAAATTTTTTATTTAAAAAATAAGTTTTAAAAAAAAATATATTTTTTTTTTTTTTTTTTTTAATTTTTAATAAAAAAAAAAAAAAAAAAAAAAATTAATAAATTAATAAATTTGAAATAAATGGTTTAATAGATTTATTTAATTTAAATTATTTTATTAAAATTTTTTTAAAAAAAAAAAAAAAATTAATTTAATAATTGGTAATAATATATATAGGGTCTTGGTAAACACACGTAAGCCCTTACGTGTTTTTACTAAAAACTTACCTGTTTTTACCAATTTATGGTAAAAACACGTAATTATATGTTAAAAAGACATAAGGGGTGGTTTTTAAATGAAATATGCATATTTATGGCATTTTTAAGGCCATTAATGGCATTATAAATGCAATAAAGGGCATTATTAATTCCATCAATGGAATTGCTAATGCCATTTATGGTATTTTGAAGGCCATTAATGCCATTTATGGCATTGTTAAGGCCACAAATGACATTAACAATGCCAGTTATGGAAATTTTAAGGCTATAAGTGACATTAACAATGCCATGAATGGCATTTTTAAGGCCATTAATGCCATTTATGGAATTATTAATGTCATTTATAGCCTTACCAATTCCATAAATGGCATTTTGAATGGCATTTATAGCCTTAAAAATTCCATAAATGGCATTGTTATTGTCATTTTTAGTAAAAACACGTAAGGGCTTACGTGTTTTTACTAAAATCTTACGTGTGTTTACCAACACCCTATATATATATATATATTTTAAAAAAAAAAAAAAAATTTAAAAAAATCATTAAAATTCATAAATTTGATATATATATATATATATATATATATAAATATATATATATACTTGATCAATTTAAGAAAAAAAAAAAAAAAGGATTAAAATTAAAATTAAAAAAGTTTTAATTTTTTTTTTTTTTTTATTTAAAATAAATAAAAAATTTAATTTTTAAATATTATTTTTTTTTTTTTTTTTAAAAAAAAAAGGGATATTTTAATTTTATAATTTTTTAAAAAAAAAAAAAAAAAAAATAAAATTTATAAATATTTTATTTTTTTAAAAAAAAAATTAATTAATTAAATAATTAAGTTTTTTTTTATAAAAAAAAAAAAAAAAAAAAAAAAAAAAAACATCATTAATTCATATTATTATTATAATTTAGTAAAAGAAATATTAATTTGTAAAAAAAAAAAAAAAAAAAAATATTTTAATAGGGGGTGTCAAAAGTTATCAAATCCCAAATTCAAAATCCTGATTTTTTGTTGCCAAAATCCCACATTAATTTTTTTGGGATTTCAAAAATCTCACACTTTAAGAGGTGTGGTATTTTAAAGTACAAAAACCCAAGTTTTTGGTGCCAAATCCCATGTTTAAATACTAAAATCCCACTTTTAGCTTCCCATAAAGGCACATGTTTAAAACACACAACTCAGTAAGGGCATGTTAAATTGCATAAAACTTTCCTTCTCTTGTATAAAATCTGAATATACTGGTCATTTATTAAAGTATTTGATTTCAAATTACATTTTCTATAGATATTTTTTTTCATTTACCATTCCAAAGGCATTGCAAAGGCTACCTTTACTTCAGATCTTAAACTCACTGCAGTTCATTAAAGCTCTCAACTCTGATAGTGATTCTGATATCCAGGAAGATATAATCTTATTATATATGATAAAATCACAAAGATACATCAATCCTTGTAGAGGATATCCATTACATTACATGTATACAATGAATTATTTACAAAAATTATAATTTTAAAATTTTCAACAGCTATGTAGTACCACACATAAATCATTTGAAAAATTGGTTTCAAAAAATTCAAGCTGATAAAATGTTTCAAAACTCATCACAAAACAAACAATTCAATCCTGCCATTCAATTGGCTATGGTATTATCAAGGCTAGGATCAAATGGCAATGGGGCTGCTTTGGGAAAGATTGGAATTTTATTTGGAATTAGCCATTAGAAAATTGTGTTGTACACTCCAATAGTCATCCAGATATTAATGAAGTTGAAGTGCAAAGTGATTGTGTGGCCCACAATAAAACAACAAAGAGAGATGTCTCAAGTAATGCAAGCAGAAGGCTTCCCTGGGTGCATTGGGTTTATTTATGGGAGTCTCATACCATTATCACAATGTCCCCCCAATGATGGTGAAGCCTATTTTGATCACAAAAAGAGGTAATCTGTTGAATCTTTATTCTTTATTTCATTTTTTACTGATTGTTTACAATTAAGGTATTCTATGTTAATACAACTGGTTTGTAATATCAACAAACAGTTCACTTCTCTACATATTGGTTGTACTGGGTAACTTCATGATTCAAATGTCTATCAACATATGAAAATAGCACAAACACCTCAAGAGCTTTATTAAAAGGATCAGTACTTACTAGCTTATTTAGAATATGCAAGCTGTCCTTGAGTTATTCCAGGATATAAGGGAGTTGTAGAACAGAATGAAGACAACTGTTCTTTCAATTACTTTCTAGCCAAATCAAGAGTCAGAATCAAGCATGAAATTGGAATTTTGAAGGGGAAGTGGTTTTCTCTAAGGGAAATTCAAAATCAAATGAATGATAATCATGAAATTAAATATTTTGTTATTTTGGTTGTTTCTTGAATGATTTTAAATAATATTTTAGAAAAAATTGATGATGAATGGTTTGAGATGATGATCCACCACATAAAGAAAATATGGCCAACAATGAAATTGGGGAAGATTTGGTAAATATACATGAAAAAATTAAACCAATTAATTTGTCTTGTAAAAAAATAGTTAATTTGTAAATTTTATCAAGATCATTTATTTATTTACTTAATTTTCAATGGAATACAACATATTGGAGATGTTATAGGTAAAATAAAATTATTTAAAATTGATATTTTTTTAGTTTTTTTTTTTTTTTTTGATCCTGAATATTTCTTTAAAATTAACTATTGACTTTTGAATTAATTTTAAGTGAGTTTAATTTTTAAGAATTTTTCACTTAAATTAAATAATTTATGATTGATTTGAAAAGAAAATCCAAAAATGAGTTATTTTGTTGTTATTGATAATTTCTTGAGGAGTTTTTGTTTTATGATAAACCATTATTGATGTATTTTAAAGAATTTCTATGATTCCAGGTTTTTTTTTGAAAAAATTAATCTCTATTTTCAATTTGTGGAAGTGTAAGCTATGTAAAGAGGGGGTGAAGAAATTTGGAAGGGGATGGAAATCTTTTTTTTTTAACATAAAAGAAAATATACCATAATTCTAGGCATTGAGATGATTTAAATTTTGGCATGGATTATTGAAAAATCCATCTTGAGTGACAATGAAATTGGTAAATGATTTGAATTCTTCCTTTGGATTGATTGAAGTCCATTAAAGTTGAATGAAATTTGGTAATTTGTCTGCTTCCATTAATGACTGATTTTCATTAGCTTCTAATTTTTAAAAATGGTATATTATTAAGTAAACAAATTCATCAAATTGTTGAAGTTTGGTCCATTGATTATTATTCATTTCAATCTGATGAGGAGATAAACCTGGTTTTCTGGATTAAACACCTGATAAATTTGTGATTAGTTAGTAATTATTAAAATTGTAAGATGTGACTATGAAACTGATGATAATATTACTATTAATCAACAGTAATATGTCTGTTCTTATGAAATATAATAATAAAAATTATTATAACCACAATTAAATAATTATAAAATTATTTCTTTCACGTGTTATACACTACTAGTGCTTATAACAGTGAGCAGTAATTGTCTACTAGAATCAATTACAAGAAGAATTTAATAATAAAAACTTCTTTATTAAAATAATCAAATTATTTTAATATATAATTATCTTTTACAAGAATAATTATAAAGATAATTCTTGAAGAAAACTATTACTAGAGAAAAACTTTAAGAATTAAGAATAAATGACTCACTAATACTCCAAAGAACTTATTGATAGATAAGAGTAGAGAAATTTGACGTGGAATTGTGGATTTAAGGGATCAAAAGGGATTTATAACAGTATTACAACAATATATAGTCGGATTCTATGATTTCACGTCTTTCTGGATGATTTTGAAAGATTTAAAATACTTAAGAATAGCTTTAACTAATACTTACTTTGTTGGTAATAATGATTTAATAAATTGATAAGATGATTCCTGGAAAAAAAACAGCAAGAAGAGGCTTCTTTTAAGTCAACAACAGCTCACAGAGGCGTGCCATGGAGCAAACTGAAAAACCAGTGAGTGAGAAAACAATAAACCCTTTTGGATTAATGATTGCATCATCTGTTGTCACGTAAGATTATCATAATTACTTAATTGATGCTTTTACGTGACTATCAACCCCAATATGGTTAAGAATAAAAGGAGTAACATCTGTAAATCTTCTTTTATTCTAAAATAATCATTGATTTCTCAAAGTTATCAATGTTATTGCCAATTTCATCACAGGTTGTAATTACTGTGAATTTTTGAAGATTCAGTGTTTCACATAGAATGGTCAAAAATGGACTGTAAGTAACACTTTTAATTTTACTAGTAAAATCATAATTCTTTTTTGGTTTTATCATAGATAATACAGTTCTTCATTGGTCCTGAAAGTTTCAGAAGGATTCATTCAGAATTGTATTTTTAATGAATTTTTGAAGTTTTTACCTCATTTCTACATAGAATTGCAAATAGCAGTATTTTGCTGGTTGCTATGAGGTAAATCAATGAATATGGACCCCAAAAGTGTTTAATTACTCTTTTAGGGTCTAGTCATGGAAAGTCATCAAGAATTGACGTGGTTACAGGAGTCTAAGTAGCTCATTACCTCCTTGGCACGTCAAAATAGCAGGTTATTTGCTATTTTTCTTATGATTACAGTAGGTGTAACTTGGTAACCAAGTTCCCAAAGAGTTTTAGTTTACCAATTGGGCCAAGATGAGCCATGGATCCATGCTCTGGAGCTATCCACGCCTCTGAGGCTTCAGAAGTTGGGTACCCTGGCTCTCTTTGATGTCTTTTGTCCCCCTTGCCAAATTTTTACGTCAAAATAGTAATTTAAGCTTAAAGTGAGATATCCACTATGGGTTTACCAAAAGTACATGTAAGAATACCATGATATTAAGTGCTCAAAACATGCATAACACTATTCTTAGTGTATATATAACATGGGATTTCTCACTTTCCCATTATTTTGGCTAAAAATCAAGAAAAACAAAAATTTTCACGGATCTTTTATGTGGTATTAATGATGTGGTATTGAAGTATTTTCCATTTTACCACCTCAAATACTTAAATTGAGCTTATTCACTCTATGGAGCTACCCTAGGTGAATTTTTGTGTAGAATCCAAATCTGGTCTTAAATCCATGGATTTACTTACTCAATAAAAAGTTATTCATCTTTTCTGAAATTGAAAATGATGAATTTTGGATATATGCATGAATTATGAGTTTTGCATAATTCAAAATTTCTTTTTAAGATAATTGTGGCCTGTTTGGGTATGTAAAATATACCTCAAGGCTCACAAAAATAATAAGCAAAAAAGATCACGCACCTGCAGTTTTGCCAGGATCTGAACCAGAAAAAAAACCAATACCTTTTATAATGCCACCTTGGAGTTGCTTATTGGTTTTAATTTCTTGTCAATTTTGAGATAAGGAAATTAATGTCATGATGAGGTTTTGAAGCATTTCAGAGTATCCAGAAGAATTATCAAAAGGGGTTATTTCATGTATTATTACAGGCAAAAAGGGCTTTGCTGTTATATCAATGACCATATAAGGATGTGGGAGAGTATTGAGTTATGGAAGCTTTAACCATGAGTCATTGGCAGATTTCTTGTCAATCAAAATGGTTAAGAAGTTTTTATATTCTTTGTTTGAATGGCCAAGGTGAGATATAATTTGTTTTGAATAATGGATGTGTTGTCTTTGGCTTCAGGTGAGCTTTCTTTTATTATTTGATTTGGTATTATTATCCTCATGATGTTCTATATTTGGTTTAGTCCTAACCATGAAATCAAGAGGAGGAATAATAGCTAAATCATCTTTCAAATCATTCTGATGATTTGCCGAGTCTGGTTTAGTCCTATTCATGAAATCATCAAAATTATTTGAAGAGTGAGAGAGAGGAGGAGCATTTTTTTTTTTGAATTTTAAGGATGATGAAAGGGGGGTGAAATTGAATGACATTGCAAAAGAAATCCTTATAATTGATCCTCCCCTATATTAACAAATAAATAAAAATTTCAAATAAAAATCAAAATAACAAATCAATAATGGGTCAGTAATGATCATCATCAAAAAAAAAAAAGATAATCATAAGTTCAACATGATTATGATTTAAAAAAAAAAACAAAAAAAAATAATCATGAGTGATTGATGATGATGATTATAAAAAAAAAAATAACAAGGTCAGAAATCATTATGAACAAAAAAAAATAAAGTCAAAATCATTAGCATTCCAAAAAAATAAAATAAAATGAAAACCATCATCAGTGATTCATGATGATGATGATGAAAAAAAAAAACATAAATAAGATTATGATTTTGAAAAAAAAATTAAAAAAACAAACAAATATCAATTGATCTATCATTCAAAAAAAATAAAAAGAAAAAAAAGAATAATTAAAAATCATGCTAATGGCCTCTGGAGGCCATTAGCATCAAAATTAAAAAAAACCTCCAAATCAATTCGGAATAGATTAGGAGCTATTTGAGCTGCCTAGGCCCTGGAACCTCCCAGGAGCCTTTTTGGGAGGTTCCAGGGTGAGTTGTGTGGGGGGTTTTGGGAGGTGAATGGTGATGGATTGTTTGTTTTTAGTGGTGGATGGTGATGGGTGGGAGATTTTTGGAGGAGGAAAAAATTAATAAAATAAAATTTAAAAATATTACCCATAAAAAAAAAAAAAGAATCAGAATCAGGTGGAAAAAGATTAGAGTGGTTAAATAAAAACAAGAAAAAATCACTTACCTGAATTAAAAAAAAAAGGGTTAATTTTTTGGAAGAGTGAGGGGTGCAAAAAAAAAAAATAAAAAAATAATAAATTAAGAATTCAAAATTGAAATTAGAAAAAAAAATTCAAAATTCAAAATCAAAAATTAAAAATAAAAGGAAAATTTTAATGTTGAAAGTTGAAACAATTCAAAATAAATAAAAGTTGAACAATGAAAGATAAAAAAAAAGAAAAATATAGAAAAAGATGAAAAAATTAAAAAAATAAAACAATAAAATGACATTAGATACCATTTCAAAAAAAAGGAAAAAAGGCATCATCAACTTTTATTTGGCAAAATATCCAAAAAAAAGCAAATATGGAGGGAGTGAAGTCTGTTCATTTTGAACAGACTTCACATAAAATCTTGATGCAAAACTTTCCCAAATTTTCAATTTTGTCCTAAATTGCAATTAAATTTTGCACAAAATTGAAATTGCAAGTTAATACCCCAATTACATATAAAGATTGAATTTTCCATTTGGTAATGAAGTGCAGTTAAATTTCATGACATAAGATCAATAATTAAACATAAACATCAATTTGATTTAACAAATAACCACATGATGTATACCTGATATTTTATTTTTTATTGATTATTGTCAGAATGTGTTCCAGCTCTCCAATTGGCCTGCTTGATCAGAATGATGCTATAGTGAGATCCATCTGGCATTGCTTTTCCTTCAATTCCAATTCATGATTCCACTTTTCTTTTTCAAATTCATATTTCTTCATATTTCGCTTCTCCTCAAACTCCATTTGCTTTTGCAACTTGACCTCTTCAAACCATTGCTTTTCCACATTGCTTGCTTTCTCATCATTCTACCTCTCCCTGTACCACTCCAAACAAGCATTTTCACTGGTTTCATGGGCTACTTATCATGTATTTTGTTAGTAGGATTTATAAAAGTAACAATAAATCCAAAAATACCCTTTTTCCATGATTCAAGCAAATTTTCATATGTTGGTGCAAACATATCCATTGGCCTTTTCCTAGAACAACTCTTGTCATTCAAGTTGGGCATCAATGCTTGATTACAATTTTGTGTTGAATGTGTTATGGATTTACTTTTCTGGTCAAATAAAAAATAATCAACACTGGATTTCATAAGTATCAGGCTTAAACATACTTACTGATTCATCTTGAAGGTTTTCCTCTTGAACCAAGTCATATTCATTATGAAGCAAAGGATCCAGATTGAGTGGTGATTCCAAACCATTATTCTCCTTTAAAAAGCAAATAAGGATTAATTAATGCAGGTGAAAAAAGGAAGAGATGATAACTTACCTTATCAAGCAAAACATCAACATCATCATCACCATTGAAGCGGTCTTTTTCTTGTGAATAATAGATTTCAATGGGAGTGACATTGGGCTTGTGGCCAAAGAGCAAATCCATTTCAGCATAGAAAGGACACATAATTTCAAGCTTTTCACTCATTGATTTTATTCCTTTACTCTAATCTTCTTCTGTTATTCCAGCCCCAGTTAGATTTTCAATTTTTTTTTGCTGCCATATATTTCTTTTGATATGTTTGCCATCAATCTCGGATGCTGCTTAAACTAAGGTTTAGGAGATTTCATGATTTTTTGTTAACCTTAATGGCCATAAGATGAAACCAAAGCTGCTTTGAGAAAGGAGGTCTTCCAATAGATGTTGAACCACTAGTACCAAAACATGACTCAAAATTGGATTTGACTGAAAGCCAATTAATTATGGTTAAATAATTTGTACGTATTAAGTGACCTGATGGATGTGGCAGGCCAGAGGCAATCTCCATATTGGAATTGATGTGTCTTGCTTTGGAAGGAGGAATTATTATATGGATGAAGAAGTATAAATGGATGGTAAGCTGTTTGGTCAGATTGTCCAAAATGGAGTGTAGAAGAATATGTTGTACAGGTATGAATTGTGAATACTCATTTGGGTTAGGTTTCAAACTCAAATCCCAGATGCATTGGATTTGGTAAAAATACAAGGGGACTAAGTTAAACTGCCATGTTTTTGAAACCCCCTAATATTATTAAAATCAATATCAAGTTGCTGAAAAAAATAATTCTTTTCTTTTTTTTTTTTTTTTTTTTTAGTTATATTTTTCCTTCAATTTTTTTGTTTGTATTTTTTTTATATGATATAAAAAACCTTTAATTAATTAAATTCCCTCACAAAGAATAAGTTTTTAGCCCAAAAAAAAAAAAAAATTTTTGAATAAAAAGAAAAAGATTTAGAAAAAATTTTCATGAAGAAATTTTTTTTTTTACTTTTTCTTTTTTTTAATGGATTCTATATATATATATATATATATTGTTTTTTTAATAATCAAATTTTTAAGGATCTATAAATTAACTTAACTTGTATTAGGTTAAACCATCCTTCAGAAAATTCAAATGTTTCAAAAGTTTTTATTTTTATGAACTAGTTGTATTTTTTTTTTAAAAAACTTTGCTAATTAATTTTTGTATTAAATGTTTTTATTGAAAAAAAATACTTGTAAATTAATTTGATCTGAATTAAATAAATAAATTTGATTTTAAACCTTAAAATTTTAATTTGATACTAACCCTCACCATTTTAGGATGTTATTTCCATTAAAAAAAATTTTCACTAAAGAATTTGTTTATTATAAAATTTTATGTTATGATTTAAAAATTAATTTTTAATAATTGAAGATTTTTTTTTTAATTTGTAAAGGGTAAAGATAAATTTCCTCATAAATATAAGTCTTTTGATTAAGGTAATTTTTTTTTGTTCAAAAAATGAAATTAAAAAAAAAAAAAACATAAATTTCTTTCTTGATTATTTAGCTAAAAAAAACAACAAAGATTATTTCAAAGAAATAGGATATCTTTAATAATTTAAAAATTTAAAACCTCATTATATCATACCAATTTAAGAAAAAAAAGATTTTTTTTTCTTTTCTTTCTTTTTTTTTGTTGAGAAAATTTAATATTCAATTTTTTTTTAATTTAATTATAAAAAAAAAAAGTTTAAACTTATTAAAAAATTTTAAAATCAATTAATTAATTAATTTTTTTTTTTTTTTTTTTTTGTAAAAAAAAAAAATCATTCAATTAATTTAAAAAAAAACCCCTCACTTTATGTATTTATTTATTTCTTTCTTTCTTTTAAAATTTTAAAAAAAAAATTATACAAGAATTTTTTTTCTTAAAAGATTGAATTTTTCAATTTTTTTTTGAAAATTGAATTAAGGGTGTTAGTAAACACAAACATGTAGGATATTATCTGTTTTTACCGATTTATGGAAAAAAAAACATAAGTGATCTATTTTTTAAAGAAAATTCCTCAGGCGCAGTTTTGAGGTTTTTTTTTTTGCCATATTTTTTCCAACATGGGATGTCAATATTTTTTCAATATTTTTTTTAAAAATTTCTCAAATTTGGCTAATGTGAAAAAAATGGCATATTTTTTTTTCAAAAATTTATTTAAAATCTTGTTACTTATGAATTTCCTTTATTTTTTTTTCTTTAAAATGAAGAGTTAAATTATGACAATCAAAAAGGGGAAGCCCATAATTTTTGGGAATTTTTTTTGTGGGACAAGTGAAGGTGAAAAAAGGTTTTTTTTCATATTTGTAATATGACTATTTTTAAAAACAAAAGTGCACATTTTTGCTAAAGAATGAGACTTAGGTGGGATTTAAGCAGTAAATAGGACTGAGGAGGGGGATAATTGGAATTAATTGTATATAAAAAAGTCAATCAATCTGAATCAACCTCCAAAATAGTTGGTCTTTTTTCTGAGGGGGTGGGGGAGAAAGATTTGACAAATATAAAATCCTGTGTTTCTTAAATTAATTTTCCCACCCCAGGGCTTGTGGTTGGGCATGAAATTACAAATTTACAGTAATGGGGGGGGGACTGGAAAAACTTTAGAAATGATGATATCCAATGGAAGAAAATGAGAACAGCTATCCAAGAAGCAGATGAAAATGGGTGTATTATCATTTGGAGGACAGAAATATGGTAAAAAAGAGAAATATTGGGCTGTGGAATAAAAGAAAACAGTTCTTTGATACTTATTTGCAATTGGATCCCCCATATCAGGCATGTACATTGACTTGCTCTTTGGATCAAAAAAAAACCACTCAATTCTGTCTAAATGAGAGGATACTGAGGGAATCAAAGTTTTCATGGCTTCATAAAGGTCTTTATTTTGTTGAATTTATTTAGAAAAGTCACCTCTGACATCAGCCCATTGATATTGAGTATTGTAAATGTAGTGGTATACTGTTCTGTAGCAACAGTTTCCATCACCCTGGACATTGATGGCCTTGAAGGTGTATTTCAATATAAGCTTGGGAAATTATTCTGAGCCAGGTACCAGATCGAAGTAGGTCAAAAAAATGAATAAATATTCAAATAAACAAAAAAATACACATTAAAAAGAATCAGAAACTCACAAAGAGCTTGGAGAATTATTCAGTTGTGTTATAATTGCTTTGAAAAGGCTCACAGGTCAAGTCAATTGCATCATATCTCTTCAAACTTGTGGAAGGCTTGTGGTAATTTCTTTGTGAGGTTTTTCTACCCATTGCCAATATTTTGGACCTTCTAAGGGTTACTCCTGATTTTCCATATTAATTTAATTTAGTTTCTGAGGGTAGTGAATCTGATTAAATTGTTGATTTTGATAATGAGGCCTCAGAATCTTTAAATTAATCCACTTCCATGATTGGAGAGGGTGTAAATGACTGTGATCTTGATGTTTTGTTCTGGTCACTTTTGATAGGGGTCTTCCTCTTCTCTTAGATTGACTTTCAATGATTTCAAATATTGAGGGTTCTCTTCTATTTTTATTCTTGGATCCTTGAGGTCTTCCACAAATACTCTTGCATTCTGGTGGGTTTTCATAATATTGATCATCCCCTTGACTCTTGGGAATTTGATCAAATGGGACTTTCCCAGTCAAAACATCTTGAAAATGTTCAATAATTGGGGTGTTTTCTGTCATTGGTCTTTGAAAAAGGTCTTCCCCAATCTCTTCAAATATTATTTTTGATTCATTATTTATTTCTTTCTCAACATTTTATTAATTACATTTATAACCATTCTGAGAAGAATATGACAAAGAAAATCAGTTAATAAGAAAGAAAAGTAAGAATTTTAAGCTTAAAAATCCTCACAGGAAAATTCAAATACCAATTAGGATGTGATTCTGATATCTGAAGCCTTTGGCATTGGGAAAATTCCTTTTGGGTCTTATGCTTTCAAGGAATTCCTTGATATTTTTTTTGGTGCATTTTTCATTTAGGGGAAATTTGGTTTTTAAATTGTCAAAGGCCATCTGAAGCACATAATGAAACACCTTGCCATTGAGAGAACATATGTGTTGAGGGAAATTCTTTACATGGAAAACCTTTTTTTTGGATATTCTGTTTAATGTTTCAATAAATTGTTTTCTGAAAGCCATGTGGAGAGCCCTAACTACCTCCAGGAGAGTACCAGTGGATTTTTGGAGCCAAATTTTAACAATTGCATGGGAACCTTAAACTCTTGAGGTGGAGCCCACATCCAGGTGGAAATGGTGGTTGTTCCAGGCTGGCAAATCATACTCCTTTAAAGGAAGTAAGTTATTTTCAAAATATTGCAAGACTTCAGGATTTTTGACTTGCTTTTTAAGCTTCTTCCAGTTGTCTTTGAAAGAATTTTCAGTGGATGAATACATAAACTGAGAAATGAATCCCAATGTAATTAATGAGGACAATAATAAAAGTAAAGGTGAGATATGAAAGTGTATCACTTGATTCCAAAGGCCCATAAAATTTTCAAAATTAGTGCCATTACCAATTTTCTTCATGAAATGGGAAAATACATCTTTATTTATGTGCCAAATGCATAAAATGACTTTTGAGTCTGGGAAGAGATTCTTAAGATATCTTTTCAAAGCCAAATCCCTTTCAGTAACAATGAATTGAGGGGGAACAATATTGGTGTTGTTGAGGACTTTTTCTATGTATTGCTTTAATTCCCAAGTGTATGAGTATTTAGTTACATTATTCATTAAACAAAAATATCCAGAAAAGGTCTTATTTGTTGAGCTGAATCCAACAATATGAAAAAGGGGAATTTTGTACTTATTGGTTCTATAAGTATAATCCATAAGAATAACATGAGGAAAGCAATGAAGGAGTTTTATGGAAAGGGGGTGAATGAGAAACAGGGAGCTAATGTATCCTTCAGAATCCCTTTCAGAGGACCACACAAATTTTTCTTCTTTGAGGGGTTCAATAAGAGAATCAATTGGCCTTCTGCCTTTCAGTTTGTCTTTCTTTATTTTCTTGACTTGGTTGTAAATTACTTGAAGGATTAAAGCTCCGTCAGACTCCCTCTGGCTGCATAATTGGGCCTGAATTTGCCTTGGAATGAGAAGTGATTCAGACATTTTATAAATTTGGGATGTTCCTTGTTCATTGAATTTTCTGAAAGAAGTATTTGCCATAATATTTTCAGTGGAACAATGGCTGTGTTGAGGGTTTTTGATTTTAAGAGTCCAATTGGTACTCTTGGCATATTTTATGGCATAAAGTCTAAATGGACAGTCAAGCTTTCTTGAAGTGACTGTTTTTGAGGAAGTTTTTTGGGATTTGGGGTCCCAGACCTGTCACAACCTATTTCAACTTGGCTTTGGGTCATATTGGACCTCAAGGTGGACACAGCATACCCCTGAGCCCTAGAAAAATTATGCAAATTCTGCCAAAGAGGCTCAAGGGTCTAAAATTCACCTTCAGTGGGTGGTTGAAGAATTATTCAGTGAAAAATATGTATAAATTTAAAAATCAAGGGGAATTTGGGGATTTGGAATGAGGAAAGAACCTTTCAAAATGTCGAGGGGAAGTGATAAAAGGTGTGGAGAATCAAAAGAAGTGGTTGAAATGTGGGATTAATAGATGAGGGAAGGTAAAAAATTGTAATTTTAGAGGCTTGGAAGCAGGTTGATGGGGAGGAAAATGCAGTCTTTGGGGGAAAAAAAGAAAAAAATGTGTGAAAATCTTTGCAAAATTGCTTTGGTAATTCTGCTTTTCCAAAAAAAATGTTTTGGGGGGATGTGCAAAAAAATATAGAATTGGGCTGATAGGGTTTTGTGGGGAAAAACCCTCTTTTTGGCAGGTTTTGGCCCAATACAGGTTTTTTGGTGTTTCATTTTTAATTAAAATTGGGTCCACGGCACCCCTTATGTGTTTTTAACAACAAACTTGAATTAAACATAAAAAGAAATTGATATCAATCATTTTAGAAAAAAAAGATAATCTAATTAAACTTTATATTTTATATATATATTTTTTTTTGAAAACCTTAATTAATCAAAAAAATTGTATACTATAAATTAATTTAAATTGATTTAGAACTATTATTATTAATTTTTTTTAATTAGAATGTAATATAAAAACAATATTTCAATCAATTTTTTTTCTTTTTTATATATAATTTGATTTTGAATAATAATACAATTTAATTAAATTCAATCTAAAAAGAAAATTAAAAAATTAAAATTAATAAGTCATGAGTATAATAATCATAATAATAATAATGATATTATCATTATTTGTATTATCATTATCAGAATTAATATTATTATTGCTTTAAATAAAAGATTTTTTGAAAATTCATTTTAAAGTTTTAAATTAAAAAAAATAAAATAAAAATAAAATTAAGAAGCTTAATTAGTAAATTCAAAAAATAAAATGAAAAAAAATAAAGTCTGGTTAATGATAAATCATTAAATTTTATTTTTTTTTTTGAAAAAAGAAATTACTTTTAAATTATAATAATTTTAATTTCAATTTAAACAAAAAAGTAAAAAATCAAAAAATTTTACTGAAATTAATTTGTAAAAAAAAATGTTTTTTTATTCTTAAACAAATTAAATTCTTTATACTTTTTTTTATATCAAGGACGTGTTTATGAGTGGTTTTTGAGTGGGATTTTTCAAATTATTTTGAATTTGCTTTTGATTGAAATTTTAATAGATTTTTTTGTTCTTGGAATAATTTCAAAACCTTTAGAGGTAGTTTTGAATTACAATTTTCTCATAATCTTATGAATTATGGCCTATCAGTCTCTTCAATGAAAACTCTCTAGAAATGATTAGTTTGAAAAATTGGTAGCTCATGAAGACCCAAGAAACCCTTTTAATTTGACGCAACACCTTGCAATTAGGAAAATTATTCATATACTCAATCAACCAGCCCTTGTGAAGAAGGCAGTAATGAAGCTTAATATTGGAAATGCAAGAAGATAACCAGAGAAGAAGCTAGTATACATTGTCAAGATCTTTAGTAACAGAAAAAAGAAAAGAGAAAAAGAAAAAGTAATGAACACATAACAGCTGAAGCTAGCCAAATACAAAAATCATAACACTAATTGGCTTAAAGAAAAACTTAAAAACAAGCCAATACTTGTGTTTTTTTGATTTAAGGAGCCACAAGAGAAATAATAAAAATTATGATAGAGTATAAAATTGACTTTATCAATGAAGATATAGCTCATACTGTATTTATTTCCTGGCTGTGGTATTTCAAAAATCATGAGAAAAAAAAGAAGATTACCATTTGAAGGATCTGTCCTTTGAGACTTTGGAAGGTCACTAGAAGGATTTTATGACAGAATTTCATGTGAGTAGCTTAGTAATATAACTTTTGTCTTATGCATGGCTAATCTAAAATTCTGATTTTTTGAATTGTCAAAAATGTTTGTGAGGCCACCAGAGGAGGTTTTTTGCACAGTTGGAATTTCATCACATGACCAATGGGGTATGTTTTTGGCTATTTACTTACAAGTTTCATCTTATTTATTCTTGTGGTAAAGGTCTAGGAATGGTTGAAAGAAGTAAATGAAAATAGCTTGGCCTTTAATGATAAAGTTTGGAGTCCAGAAAGCTCTCTTGGTTGCAAAGAAATTAAATCATCATGGATAATGATGGAGCTGATTTTAATGAAGAAAATGACACAAATGATTAAGCTCTTTATTCCCATGAAAATGATCAACAATTTTCAAAATATTTAATTCCAAACATAAATAATAATTTTGAGAAAACTCCTATTAATGGACAACAAAAGAAAGTAAATATACAACAATTAAGTACTGGTTCATCACACCACACAAGAAATTCTTTAAGTCAAAGCTCAAATTTTACTATACCATCAACAAGTAGAAATAAAGGAATAATAACAAGCTTAAATAATCCTTTGGAAAAATTCATCAGTCCATTTATGCTAATGATCCAGCAAAGTCAAGAATGTTCCAAAGAACAAGATTATATTCAACTATCTCAAGAGGAAAAAAGTTTTCAGTTAGAAAGGGAGAGAGAAGAAGAGAGGAGAATTCAGGAGGAGCAACACAGAGTTGAAGAACAAGAAAGGACTGAAAGCACAAATATGATTATGTTTATGTTGTTGGCTAAAATTTGTGTAGTCACAACAGAGGAGCTAAGTAATTTGAAGAGGTAAATAAGCTTTGACAATAATTATTTTCTTTCCTGCAAAGATTATCATTAGCATTAATGGAAACTAATAGAGTTCTAAATTTTTTTTAGACATTGAGTTAAATTAATTTGTATAGAAAGATTTCAAAATAAATTAAATTTAATCTTGCTCATTTACAGGAATAGTTTAATCACATAACACCATATTTTGGGAATATTAATAACTGGATATTGGTTGGGCTTGTTTGATGTGTAAATTGTAGTATTATCCAAAACAATTCTTGACAGATAAAAGATATACCCAAACTGGAAGAATGGCAAACATTCTCTGGTGAAAGAGAATAAAATCATATTAAGTTTATCAGGACAATTGATATGTTGCAAGAGGATTTTCACATACCTGATGAAATTATAGTGGGCAAGTTAAACTCCTTGTTTACCAGAACTGCAAAGAAATGGTATTACAAAATGAGACAAGATAATGGTAAACATGATTGGCCTTGGCGGAAATCTGAAATAATCACCAAATGGGATAACAATTCTTGCAGATTTAAAATGGAAAATGCTTTTGAAAGCACCATTTTTAACTCAGAAAAGGATAGACCACTTACTTGGTTCCTCAAACAGAAAGGCAGATTATCTGCCTTACACCCAGATATGTCTGACTCTATGATTAATATTAAAATATTAAGAAAATGTGGAGGAGAACTAGAACATGCTATCAAGTGCAGATGTGTAGAGCCCTGTTCAACAAAAGACTACATCAATGCCATGGAAGATATCATTACTAGGAAAATAATTGGTAAAACCTGGACTAGAATTCCTATGGAATCCAAAATGGTTTCAAAAACTTCCAGAGAAGATAAGAGCCCTGAAATACCTGTCTTGAAGTGTCATGAATGTGGAAGCACCTCACATTTAGCCAACACTTTCACCAATAAGACAAAAATCAATGAAGCTCAAGTCATTGAAGAAGTTCAGTGTACTGAAGAGAAAGAGGAATCTGACCTAGATTCTGCAGTATCTGAGGATACACCAGTAGAAGACTATCCCATTGAAAACATTACAGCTTTCTTTGAGGTCACAGAAGTCCATACTCACTTGCCACAGCACAGTGAGGATTTTCATAACCTGATCAATATCCAGGATTCCAGAATGTGTAAAACCAAACCTGCTAGAGGTAAAGGATACACTGCTGGAGCATCTTGTCTCACATCAATCCTGATAAATGATATTGAATCCAGAGTAAATTTTGATACAGGGGCATTTTGTACTTGTGTAGGCAAAGATTATCTTCACGCCATACTCCCTAGATGGAAGAACCATCTATTAGCAATAGAGGGTGTACAATTTAGTAGTTCCAGTAATAATTTGTACCCTTTGGGCATATTGGACACTAATCTTGTATTTCCACATGCATCAGGAAGTGTAAGAATGAAAACAGAGATAGTAGTAATACACAATTGCACATCTCAGAACATCATTCTTTGAAATGATTGCTTGAATATCTATGGTATTGACATCGATAACCATCAAGACAGATATTTCACAATTGGAGAAAATAAAAGACAAAAATTTGCTTTTTCCAATATTCCAAAGCAAATATCTATAGTATCTTCTGTTAAAGATACTTATTAAGACAAATTTGTGGTTAATCAACTTATTGAAGCACAAATTAATCCATAATTATCATCAAAAATGAGGCATGATCTTATTGATGTATTATACATGTATGAGAATGCCTTTGCTTCTGATAATGAACCATTAGGCGCTATTAAAGGGCATGAAGTTGATATTACTCTTAATATTGACAGACCATAACCTTCAGTACTTAGAAGACCAGCTTATCCAGCCAGTCCCAGAGCTAGAGAAGCTTTGGAAAAACATATCCAAGAGTTTATCCAACTTGGTGTACTAAGAGAAGTAGGCCATAATGAGGAAGTTTAAGTAACAAAACATGTTATTATTTCTTGGCATAATGATGAATCAAGGATGGTTGGAGATTTTAGAGCATTGAATACCTACACAGTTCCAGATAGGTATCCAATTCCTAGAGTTCAAGAAAACTTTACTCAATTGTCTAAAGCCAAGTATATAACATCCATGTATGCATTCAAAGCCTTTCATCAAAATGTTTTGATTCCCAAAACTAAGAAATTACTTAGAATTATAACTCACTGTGATGTTTATGAGTATCTTAGAATGCCATTTGGTATTAAAAATGCACATTATCAAAGAATGATTAATACCATCTTCCCTACAGAATTATCTGAAGGATGGCTTATAATTTATATTGATGATATTATCATATGTTCTTACTAATGGTCTTTACATCTTCAAAGACTTGCAAGAGTACTTGAAAAAGCTACAGGAGTGAATATGACTATTTCACTCAATAAATTTAACTTTGGCTTTGAAGAACTTAAAGCTTTAGGACATATCATTTCTGGTTTAAACTTGGGTATTGACAAAAATAAAGTGGAAGCAGTGTTACTTAAGCCAATACCCCAGAATAAGAAAGAAATGATGTCTTTTCTTGGATTTTACAGTTATTACAGGCAACACCTAAAAGACTTTTCAATTATAGCCAAATCACTCTATAGAATCTGTGATCAACAGACAGTATTTGAGATGACACAGGAAAGAATTAAAGCTTATGAGAAGATAAGGAAAGCTCTTACAGAAGCACCTTTACTCCTCATTCCTGACTGGAATATACCTTTCAAATTTTACATTGATGCATGTGGAGATGGATTAGGGGCAGCCCTACATCAGGTCCAAATTATTTATGACAAACCTACAGAGGGACCAGTTTATTACATCTCAAGACAAATCAAACCAACAGAAGCCAGATGGAGTGCTTCTTCTTGGTATGGGAACTTGATAAATTACACTATTATATTTATGGCAGTGTTTTTGAAGTGATAACCGACTTTAATGCCATGAAATAACTTCTTAACATGAAAACTCCTAACAGACATATGGTAAAATGGCAAATAGCCATTCAATAATATAGAGGTAACATGACCATAGATAATAAGGAAGAAAACATTCACAAGAATTAAAATAGACTTGACAGGTGGGCATTAGACAATACTCCTGATAACACAGCTTATGTACCTTTGGAAGAAGAACCACAGATTACAATTGAAGGAACTAACATAACTTATATTGGGACTGAATTCTTTGAAGAGGTCAGAGAATCTTATAAAAAAGAAAAGAGTTTCCATATATTGATTTCCTTGTTGGATAAAGACTGCAAAGATACATCTTTAGTTAATACACTGGATGAAGTTTGGAAGAATTCCTATTCTGAAGGAATATTTAACTTGTTTGATGGAATAATTCACCACAGAACCAAACATTCTTGTGTAATGAAATTGTGTAGCAAATTGCTTATCAATACCATTCTTCATGAATTCCATGATATCATCTACTCTGGACACCTGTCAGAAGACAGAACACTTGAAAAAGTGAAGAACTGTGCATGGTGGCCATCTTGGAGAAAAGAAACCATTGAATATTGCCATACCTGTGACAGATGCCAAAAAGCAAACAGGAGTACAGGAAAGAAATTTGGACTGATGATTCATATTCAAGAACCAAAATCCCCTTGGGAAGTTTTTCATATGGATTGGGTTACAGCACTTCCTCCAAGTGGTGACAAAATTTATAATGCTTGTTTAGTAATTGTAGACAGATATAGCAAGACTCCCATATTCTCATCATGTCATAAGGATGACACTGCTATGGATACAGCTCTTCTTCTATTGAGTAGAGTTATTTCCCATACTGAATTATTTAAGAATATCATAAGTGACAGAGATCCCAAGTTCACATCTGCACTTTGGACCAATCTTCACAGATTGTTTGGGACTAAGTTATCATTCTCAAAAGCATATCACCCTCAAACAGATGGACTAGCAGAGAGAATGATTCAAACTTTGGAAGACATTATCAGGAGATTCTGTGCTTATGGGTTAGAATTCAAAGACTCAGACGGCTTTACCCATGACTGGTGCACTATAATACCTGAATTTGAGCTGGCATATAAGACAACAGTCCATTCTTCTACAGGCCAAATTCCTGCTATGTTAGAAAAAGGATGGAATCCAAGACTCCCAGAAGACACCCTGAGGAATGACTGTATTGAAATTCATCCTACAGCCTCCAGCTTCAAGATAATTCTTGATAAAGTGAAACATCATGCAAAACAGATTATTAATGATGCTTTTGACTATGCAAAACAGAAGTGGGACAAGAGTCACAAGGTACCAGACTTAAAAGTAGGGGACCTAGTTCTAGTTTCAACCTTTAATTTTAATAATATCAAAGGCCCAAATAAAATTAAATATTCTTATGTAGGACCTTTTGTTATTTTCTCCTTACATGGAACCAATGCAGTTCAAGTGGAATTGAGTGGTGAATTAGAAAATGAAAACCCCACCTTTCCAGTAAGCTTGATAAAAACTTATCAACCAGCTGACAAAACAGTGTTTCCTTTGAGGAACCCAGCTCCTTTGACTGTACTACCCATGGAACAGAGTGAAGACAAAAAGATGAATAAATTCATTAAAGAAAGGAGACTGAGGGGTAAAAGTCAAAGAGAATATCTTGTCAGATATAGAAATCCAGTACATGAAGATGAATGGCAGGCAGAATAAAAAATACCTGACTCAGATAGACTCTTAAGGATATTTAGACATGAAATAAGGCCACAAACCTGAATACGTCTATGAATATGCTTTAAATTACTTGATCTTAGTAATTTCAAGAGGTTGGAAAGTGGACATTAACCCCCTTTGGGGCCTTTTTTTCTTGATACCATTGATAAAATTGTAGTACAATTTCATTTTTTTGTGGGAGATAATGTGATCCTTGAGGTATATTTTACTTACACAAATAGGCCACAAATATCTTTAAACATAAATTTTGAACTATGCATAACCCATAACTCATTCATATATTCAAAATTCATCTTTTTTTATTTCATAAAAGATGAATAAATTCTTTGTGAGTAAGTAAATCCATGGATTTAAGGCCAGATTTGGATTCTACACAGATGTTCACCTAGGGTAACTCCATAGAGTGAATAAGCTTAAAATAACTCTAAGAGGTGGTAATATGGAAAATAATTCAATAAAACATAAAAGAATTGTGAAAATTTTTGTTTTTCTCAATTTCACACCAAAATAATGGGAATGTGAGAAATCCCATGTTACATATACACCAAGAATAGTGTTATGCATGTTTGTGGAACTTAATATTATGGTATTCTTACATACACTTTTGGTACACCCATGGTGGATATTGGTTTTTAAGCCTGAATTCGTATTTTTGACATGAAAATAGTCAAGGGGGACAAAAGACATCAAAGAGAGCCAGGGTACCCAAATTCTGAGGCCTCTGAGGCACAGAAAGCTCTAAAGCTTGGATCCATAGTTGATCTTGTCCCAATTAGTATACTAAAACTTCTTGGGAACTTGGTTACCAAGTTAAAAGCTCATTAAATCATAAGAAAATAGCAAATAAGCTGCTATTTGGATGTGCCAAGGAGGTAAAGAGCAACTTAGACTCCTGTAACCATGTCAATTATTAATGATTTTGCATTGATAAACCCCAAAAGAGCCATTAAAACCCTTTTTGGACTAGTATCCATTTATTTACCTCATAGCAACCAGCAATATAGTATTATTTGCAATTCTGTGTAGAAATGAGGTAAAAAATTCAAAAATTCATTAAAAATACAATTCTTAATTAATCTTTCTGAGACTTTCAGGACAAATTGATAACAGTATAATCAATATAAAAACCAAAAAGAATTATCCTTCTATAAGAAAAATTAAAAAGTTTTACTCACAGTCCATTTTTGATGATTCCATGTGAAACACCAAATCTTCAAAAATTCACAGAAAATACACTCTGTGATGAAATTTCCAATAAAATTTATAACTTTGAGTAATCAATGTTTATTATGAAATATAAGAAGATTTACAGTTGTTACTCCTTTTATTCTTAACCATAAATGGGTTGGTAGTCATGTAAAAGTATCAATTAAGTAAGTATGATAATCTTACATGACAACAGATGATGAAATCAATAATTCCAAAGGTTAATTGTTTTCCCACTCACTGGTTTTTTATTTTTCTCCATGGAATGCCTCTTTGAGCTGTTCTTGACTTAGAAGAGGCCTCCTCTTTCTGTTTTTTCCAGAACCATCACATTATTCAATTATACCATCATTACCAACAAGTATTAGTTGATCTTTTATTAAGTTTCCTATTCTTTCAAAAACAATAAGAAAGACATGGAATAATAAAAATTGAATATATATTGTTGTAATCCTGTTATAAATCCATTTTTATCTATTAAATCCACAATTATCTGTCAAATTTCTCTACTATTATCTTTAATAAGTTTGGAGTATTAGTGAGTGTTTTGTCTTGATTCTTAAAGTTTCTCTCTAGTAATTGTTTTATTCAAGAATTATATTTATAATTATTCTTTCAAAAGATAATTATATATTAAAATAATTTTATTATTAAATACTTCTTGTAATTGATTCTTGTAGACTATTACTGCTTACTGTTATCATCACTAGTAGTGTATAAGAAGTAAAAGAGATATTTAATTAATTAATTAATTGTGTTTTTTTTTCTTATTATTATATTTCATAAGAAAAGTCCTATTACTGTTGATTAATAGTATTATTATCAACAGTTTCATAGAAACATCTTACAATAAAGATACCACCCTACTTTCAAAGTTAGATCACTATGAAAGTGAATTGCTTAAGATTCAAAGGAAATTGTAAAGCCTCCTGGACCAATGTAAGTTTCATAATTTGTAATTATATTTTTAAAAAAAACAATCAATTTACTTTTATGAATTATTTCAGAGAGATTTTCAATTCAAGAAAAAAATACAAATTGCAAAAATGCAAAAGAAATTTAGAATAAAATCCATTCCTGTACTTTTTAATGATTTTCAACCTTACTCATATCTCTAACATTATTAGTTTTTATTACCCCCTGTTACTACAAACCACATATTTTATTCAATTCTTGACTACAAATTTGGACCATTAGTATAAATACAAAGATTATTATTTTTTTATAAGCCATTTACTCACATTTAGTTGGGTCCAGGCCTATTTGAAACAGTTTACATATTTCTAAATCTTTCTTCATTTTAAGTATCCACATATACTCCATCCGCGTGATTTAACATATTATGCAATATAATACATGCAATCACTACCTTTCCTTTATTAACAGGCAAAATTGACTGTGGGGTTGAAAAGCATTGAAATCGATTTCTTAATCTCCTCTAGGCTTTTTTGAGTATCATTCTTATCAATAAAATCATAAAAAATTATACAATTCAAGTTATTACTTACATTTTAGAAGGATGACAGAAGTTGAAATCAAAATCTTATCTATTTTGTGTTTGATGCAAAGGTGTCAGGATCGGGACCTTGGATGAATAACTGGAATCCCCAATGAGCATGCAGTCATCTGGGAATATTTGGATTCCATTGATCAAGTCCCACCCTTTTTTTGATTTACAAAACATCCTACTATCATGGACTGAGCCAGGAAGTACACCATATACCTTCCCCAAAAACAAATCAGTTATCGTTACTTGAGTTTAATACAGATAGATCACTTACATTGCAAAGAAAATACCTTGAGAATCAAAAATAAATTGAAATGTAATTTAATTCCACCCCTTAATATTTACATATGAATGCCATTTTTAATCACATTGTGCCATTATTGGTATATGGGTGCCATCTATTGCACCAATAATATTGGCAATACCATTCCTCTTCTGGAATCTGGCCCTGATATGATTCCACTGCCTATCATCCTCTAATTGTGGAAAACTATAATTCAACATAGGTTTGTTTTTATTGGAGAAATAAAAAAAACTCACTCAATGTAAAATTCATGTAAGCCCAAAATAACTCCTTCTAATACCTCTTGAATTAAATGGTAAGCCATAAACTTGCTGATTTTAAAGAGACTTCCAATTGTTTCATATGAGGTTCCATGACCCATGCAATATAAGGAAATGCCTACTTTTATTCAAGACATAAGCCTGTGATTTCTTGATCATTACCTTTTCTTACATAATTAACCAAGCTGTAAAAATGTACTTGAACCATTCAAAACAAGCCTAAAAGGCAAGTTTCATCATAAATATCTTGATTATTCCATGGATTGAATCTCTCTCCACGCTGTTTATAGTGACAATTTTTACATGTAGTGGGTTGGAATTATGATAGATGGAAGCCAATTATTAAAATTAAAGGTATGATACTATGAACTAAGGGCTGGTCAGAAATTTTTTAAATCACAATTTTTAAAAAATTTGGGGGAGAATTTTTTGAAAAAATAATTAATTTATGAATGAAAAACTTTTGATAACAGTTTAGAGAATTTAAAAAATATTAAGACACATTAAAATCTAAGGGCTTTTTGGAGCAAAAAATAATTCAAAATGATCTCAAAACACCACTCAAAACCCAATCATAAAATGGGCCTAATATAATTTTTATTTTGAAAAACTTGAAAATAATAAGTTTTAAATGGAAAAAAAATATTAAAAATTCAAATTTAAAATTCAAATATTTTATATCAAATTAAATTGAATAATTTTAAAGGAAAAAAAAAAACCACCTTTTTTTTGAAAAAGAAAATATAAGGTAGAAATTGAATAAAATCTTAAACAATCTAATTAATTCATAATTATAAAAACACAACCCCAAATTCAAATTAATTAAAAATTAAAAAATTAAAATTTAATAAAATTGAACAACAAGTTAATTAGTTAATTATGATTAAATTTCAAAAATAAAAAACAATCAAAAACAAATTTTGAAAATAAATTTAAAAAAACTTAGAAAACTAAGAGTAAAATAAAATAAATAAATAAGATACTTAAAAGAATAAAAATAAGATTAAGAATAAAATGAGTTTTTAAATAAATAAAATTGAATTTTTTAAGGAAATAAAAAAAATCAAAAAATAAATAAATGATGAATTAATTAATTAACTAAAATATAATCTATATTCTTAAAAATATGAAACAAAAAAAAATTAAAGAAAATTTATACATTTTAATAATAATAATAATGAATTTCTTATTTTATTTTATTTTTGATATTTTTGTTTGAAAAAGGATTTAATATGAAATATTTTTTTTTATCATGAGATATTTATCAATAATCAAAATCAAACAATTATAATAATCTTTTCTTTCTTTAAGAAATAATGATTATAATTTTTTTTAGTAATTTTTCTTTTTTTTTTCTTTTTTTTCTTTTTTTTCTTTTTTTTCTTTTTTTTCTTTTTTTTCTTTTTTTTCTTTTTTTTCTTTTTTTTCTTTTTTTTCTTTTTTTTCTTTTTTTTCTTTTTTTTCTTTTTTTTCTTTTTTTTCTTTTTTTTCTTTTTTTTCTTTTTTTTCTTTTTTTTCTTTTTTTTCTTTTTTTTCTTTTTTTTCTTTTTTTTCTTTTTTTTCTTTTTTTTCTTTTTTTTCTTTTTTTTCTTTTTTTTCTTTTTTTTCTTTTTTTTCTTTTTTTTCTTTTTTTTCTTTTTTTTCTTTTTTTTCTTTTTTTTCTTTTTTTTCTTTTTTTTCTTTTTTTTCTTTTTTTTCTTTTTTTTCTTTTTTTTCTTTTTTTTCTTTTTTTTCTTTTTTTTCTTTTTTTTCTTTTTTTTCTTTTTTTTCTTTTTTTTCTTTTTTTTCTTTTTTTTCTTTTTTTTCTTTTTTTTCTTTTTTTTCTTTTTTTTCTTTTTTTTCTTTTTTTTCTTTTTTTTCTTTTTTTTTCTTTTTTTTTCTTTTTTTTTCTTTTTTTTTCTTTTTTTTTCTTTTTTTTTCTTTGAAACAAATATTTATTTAATAAGTTCATAGTATTTTTTCCCTTCTTTTCTTAAATATTGACTATAATCATTTTAATAATCTTATTAAATGTGAAAATTATTGGAGTAAAAATAAATATTATAATCTTTTTAGCAAAAAAAACAAATAAAAAAAACTAAATTTTTCTTTTTGAGAATCAAATTTCTTGGATAAAAAAAATAATAATAAATATTCATATCCAAAAGTAGCTTTAATATACATTTTAGAGTTGAATTTTTCAGAAAAAAAAATTAATAGAATTTTAAAAAAATAATATTTTTTTCAGATTGATTTAAATCACTTAAAATTAAACTCTTTTTTTAGTGATTTGTAATGATTACAAAACTATGTTTATCTTTAGTCATTCCTTACAAAAAAAGAGAAAAAACAGAAAAGAAAAATAATTTTGCCATTTGAAAATTGAAATCAATTATTATTATTAGGGTGTTGGTAAAAACACGTAAGCAAATTGGTAAAAACACGTAAGAGCTTATGTGTTTTTACTAAAAACTTACGTGTTTTTACCATCAATTGGTAAAATCATGTAATTTTATGGTAAAAACACGTAAGGGGTGTTTTTTGAATAAAATTTAGCTTTTTTTGGCATTTCTGAAGCCATTGATGCCACTTATGGCATCAGAAAATCCATTTATGGAATTAAAAATCCCATAAATGGCATTTTCAAGGCCACAAATGACATTGTTAATGCCATAAATGGCATTTTAAGGCCATTCATGGCATTTTTAAGTCCATTAATACCATTTCTTAAGGCCATTTATGGCATGACCGGCCTTAACAATTGCATTGTTGATTCCATAAATGCCACTTTCAATTCCACAAATGGAATTTTTAGAGCCATTTATAGAATTGTTGAAGCCATAAATGACCATTGTTAATTCCATTAATGGAATTTTTAATGCCATTGATGGCATTGTTGGGGCCATAAATGGCATTGTTGAGGCCATAAATGGGAATTGTCAAGGCTTTAATTGGCCATTGTTAAGTCCATTTATGGCATTTTTGAAGCCATTTATGGAATTGTTAAGGCCATACAATGCCATTTATGGAATTTTTGTAATGCCATTGATGGCATATATGTAATTCTTGATGCAATTTATGGAACTTTTGATTCCATTTATGGCATTATTATGTCATTTGTGATGCCATTTATAGCACTTTTAATTCCATAAATGGCACTGTTAATTCCACAAATAGAATTTTTAAATACCACTAATGTCATAAATTAGATTTTTAATTGAATTGTTGTCATAAATGATATTTTCAACTTAATTACAGACATGAACAAAAAACAGAAAAAAGGAACTTTTTGGGCCTACAATTGTCCTGGCAAAAAAACCCAAATTTTGGGCCTCTGGGTTTTTATTCTCAACATTCTCACCTTTATTTTTGAAAGAGAATTATGGAAATTCATAAGTGTGAACATTTTTGATGAATTTTTTCAAAAAAATGGGCCATTTTGCCAAATTGGGCCAAAAAAAAAAATTTGGGGACCTTCACATCCCATGTCAGAAGAAATATGGCAAAAAAAAAATGTTAAAAATTCTCAAAACTGATCCTGAGGAATTTCTATAAAAAAATGAGGTCACTTACGTGTTTTTACCATAAAATTATGTGTTTTGGCCAGAATTTGGTAAAAACACGTAAGGGCTTACGTGTTTTTACTAAAAGCTTGCGTGATTTTACCAACACCCTATTATTATTATTTAGGTAATTTGTCAAATGAAAACTAATTCTAATTTTAATTTCAAAAAAAAAGATTTTTTTTTAAATTTTTTTTTACTTATTAATTAATAAAAAAAAATAGAAATAATAAATTTATTTTAATTACAAATAATATATATTTCACAACTCTCATATATTTATTATTTCCAATAAAATTGATAGATATATTGAAAATATTGATAAAAATTTATACTTCTAGGAAAATATAAGACTAATTAACATTAATAGAAATTCAAAAGTTCCAAAAAAAAAGAAAAAGAAAAGATATCTAAAAAGGAAACTCTTCAACTCAAAATCAAGAAAATAGAAATCTTAAGTTGAAATTATCTTACAAGAAAAGTATTATTAATTTTTTTTGAAAATAAATATATTAAAGATGTTATTTTATCAAGAGATATTTGAATGAAATTATTTTATATTTTTAAATAAATTTATTTATTTATCTTAAGAATTTTGGAAATTAAGTTATTAATTTTATGAATTTCATTTCATTTTTGAATAAATTTCAACCTCATAATTAATTTTATTTATTAATGACTCAATGTGATTATAAATTTTCAATTTCAATCAAAAAAATTAAAATTCCTTTTTTTCTGAACTTTTTCTTTTTTTTTGGGGGGGGAAGTTTTATTCAATTTTAATTAAGAATTTTTTTTATACTTTAACAAAGTAATTTTAAGTTTTACGAAAGATTAATAACAAAATACAAATAATTTTTTATTCAATAATAATTATTGAAATAATAATAAAATTATTTAGAAATTTGAGAAACCCAATTCAAAAAATTGGTCTCAATCTTTTTTAAGAAATCCGTTCCAAAAAAAAATCAGTTAAAAAAGTTAATTCCTTGTTAATCAATGAAGCTGAAAAAATATCATTCAAGAAACGGTAACCTTTATTGTGTATAATGGAAGAATTTTCTTCTGTGGTGAAAGAATTTTTTTAAGTAAACAAAGGTTTTTTCAATTACTATTCAGAAATTAAAAAGCTCAATAAGAAAAAAATTTAAATCAAATCAGCCAATAATATAAGAAAGACTTACCTAATTGAATATTGTATATGGTTAAAATTAATATTTTTGATGTAATTCTTATTTCTTTGGGGATTTATTATTGGAAATTTTGACAAACAAATAAAATCATTCATAAGTAAACAATTTATTGTAAATCTTTGATTTTTTTTAGAGAATATTTTTTCAATTTGGGATTTTTGAAAAATTATATTATCATTCACTTAGAAAGGAAGCCCGCTATAAACATAAATAGAATGAATTAGTTATTATTAGCCATATTATATCCTTCAGAAATAAAAATTGAATTGAAAAATTTTCCATTACCATCAAAAATTCATTAAAAGGAAATTGAATTCCATCCTTTATGGTGAAGATATGCAATCCACTAATAATTTGAGGGTTGAAATGATTGGAATATTATTTTTATAAATTTAAAAAATAATGTTGATGAGTCCAGCTCTCCTCTTGAATAAATGTTTGAAGATTTCACACTTTGATTCATTAATCATCTAATTTGAGAAATTTATTATGAATAGAAAAAGGTTTTTAATTAAGGTAGAATCAAAATTAAAATATTTTGAAATCATAAAATTCTTATAAAAATAAATTTTTATTTTTTTTTATGAATTTTAAGCAGTAAGTTTATTAATATTTGAAATCTTAACCAATTTTTTTATATTAATTAATATTTAAATAACAAAAAATAAATAATAACTTTATAACTTTTTTTTATTGTATTTTCATAAATACCTGTTTTTTTCCATGCTGAAAGTCAATTTGAAGTTGTAATTTCTTGGATTCAAAATTTCTTTCTTTCTTGAGTTTTTGTTCTTCGAATTCCAACTATTTATTATGTTTTATCTATTGGAAAATTAATTTCAATTTGATTCATGATCTCCCCCTGTTTGAGATTTTTTATTTTAACTTCTTTTTCTTCTTAACACTTTCTTTTTTACCATTCCGATTTGGAAGAATAACTGTTACTATGTGCTAATATAAGAAAATTGTCAGACTCAAATATAATATAACTAATATTTTTCTAATTAATCACCTTCTTGTCTTTCAATAGATACTGAAGCATATGAGGGTACACCATTTGATTCCAGTTTTCTTTTTTACCCGCTTTGTGGATTTAAGTTCTTGACTTATTAATTTCTAATTATTGCTGTTGATGATGTTAAAATAGTTTCTGTCAATACTGAAGCAGATATTCTCTCTTCAAAAACAGTTTCTTTATTCATATCCATTGTGATACTTGGATCAATTTGAGATGAAATTGATACTACACAGGTTTTTCCCTTATTCATACAGAGAATACAGAATTATAAATTCCTTAGGAATTTATTGAATGGGACACTCTTACATTGGCTTAGAGAAACTCCTCCATTTGAATAAAGTTGTAATTAGGCCTTCTGGCTGCATTATTTTTGATACCACTTATGCTGGTAATGTTTTTCTGGTCAAATATCCCTTCAAGCACCTATGGATTTTATAATAAGCAAAATCCTCCAAATTGTTTGTCAAAAAATATAAGACATACTTTGCGGTTCATAAATAATTCATCTTCCTCAAGAATCTCATTTGTTTCCAACTCAGGGTAGCTGCAAGTTGCCATTGGTTTTAGATTTGGTTTATTACCAAAGAGATCATCCATTTGTGAATAGCATGGGAAAAATGTTTTCCATGTTTTGAATAATCATATGAATCCCTTTCTTGAGGTCTTCATCAGTAATACCAGAACCTGTTGTTTTATCAAAAATATTTGCAGATATATACTTTCTTTAGTAATTTGGCCATTAATCTCTAATATTCTCAGGGGTCAGCTTCAAATTGATGTCTTTCCAGAAGAGCCAAAACAACCTTCAAAATTCTTCTTTCTTTTGACCCATATTAGATATTTGGCTGTTGCAAGATGTCCTTAATTTTTCAGATCAGAAGGAGAGTCTTTAGTTGTCAAAGCTGATGAAAATTTGGGTGGCATTATTTGAATAGTGAGAGTGAAGATGAAGCTCAAGATGGTTTGTAGGTAATGATTTAATTTTTTTAATTTATTAAAGCGGGATATATTTCAAACCCAAACATAACATAGTTATTTTGGAAAATTCCCACCTTTATTTTTTTATAAGAAATCATGCATGGTATTTTTATCCAAAAAATGTGGTGTTTTTAAGTGATGTCTTGGCGAAAATACCCATTTAAAAATGGTGTTTTTTGTTATGTCTTAGCGGGCCTAATATCAAAATTTCAATTAATAAAGTTTAAATTCTAAATTAAATTTGGAAGATTTTTTTTTAACTAAATATAAAAAACTTTACTAAATAATATAATTATCATTATCACCACCATAATCATCATTGTTATCATAATTATCATCATTACCATCTTATTATTATTATTATTTTAAATAATCTATTCTATAAATTTGATGATAATAACATAATTCCAATTAATTATAAATTAAATTTAATTAAATATATTAAATTGATTATTATAAAAGAAAGAAAGAAATTATTTATATTTCTCTCCCTTTTTTCTTTAAAAAAAGAAAAAAGAAAATAAATAATTTAATCCCCTTTTGTTTGTTTTTTCTCTTTTATTTTATTTCCTTTTTTTATATATTTATTTGATTATTACCTTTTTGTTATTTCTTTTTTCATTGAAAATGAGAAAAATTTAAGTTAGTTTTCTTTTTCTTGGAGGAATTTATATAAATATATATGTATTGTTATTAATTATTTTATTTTTTACTTGAATTTTCTTCTTTTTTCTTTTCCTTTTTGAAACCAATTTATTTCTTAAATTTTTTTATTTTTTTTTATTTTTTTTTATTTTTTTTTATTTTTTTTTATTTTTTTTTATTTTTTTTTATTTTTTTTTTGATTTACTTAATTTTTTTTTAAAAAATTTAAAGATTTAACTTTCTTTTTTTTGTGAAAATTGATGATTAAATTGAATCATAAAGTAATTTTTTTTATAATAATTTTAATATTTATTCATTTCTTTCATTTTATCTGTTATAATTACCATTTTTCCTTTCAATTGATAGTTTTTTTATATTATACTTGAATTTCCTTTTTATTTTTATTTTGTAATTTAAGGAAAAAATTATATAAATTTTTGATAAATTTAAATTATTTCTTCATTTTTTTGGGGGGAAGAGTTATGAAATTTTCTTTATTTTTGTTGATTATTTTAATTTTAATATCTTTTCTTTTCAAAAAAAATTCCTTCAGTTCTATAATTTACAATCTGGTAATATTCTCTCTCATTAATTTTCAAATTCTTCCCCCAAAAATAGTTAAATATTTATAGAATTTATTTATTTTATTTTTATTTTAGGCTTTTTCTTGAAATAATTTCATTATTTATTAATATGAAAATTATGAAAGCTTCTTTTAATTAAAGTCTAATAAATTCAAAGTAAATATTTGAGGAATATTTCAAATTTCTTAATCCTAATATTTTTGTTGGTATTATTCAAAATTTTAATAAGTACCCTTTAATAGATCTATTTTCACCATAGAATCAATCTTGATTATTAATAAAATAGTCAATTTTTTTGTCAAACCACTTTCTTTCTGAATTAGCTGATAATAAGAGTATCCAATGGAATATATACTATTCCTAATTTTTTCCATATTGTTTTAAATACAAATTGCCATATTTTTTAACTTCTTTATCTAAATTATGACTTATAAAAGGTTAATTTTACTCTCTTTATGACTTTAACTCATTATTATTTTCTTTGTGTTGAGGAAAATCCTTCAATATTCCTACTATATTAAAATAATCAGAAAATTGGTGGCCCAAAACAACATAATAAATTTGAATGGCTAACTATTTTGAATAAGTATTTTCTCAATTTGGAAGTGTTTCCAAAACCTTTAAAGCTTTTTGATTCCTTTGAAGATGATTATTTCATATATCTAGTTTAGTCTTATTGATTACCATTTCAATTTCTGTTGCTAATTTTAAGGGTATGAGATTCAACTTTGAGGCATTATACAAAACTGACACACTTGGTAATTTTTCACTAACTCAACCTTATATGAAATTTTGTAAATTTTCGAAAAATATCAGTAAAATAAGATAAAATGATTTTATTTAAATTAATCCTGATATATGACATTTCCACTTTATTATTCCCCTTCTCAGTCAAAGAAAATAAGCTCAGAAGCCATTTCTTCACCACTATTATTTTATCTTTTGATTTTGAATTCAATTTTTATCTTCTTTTAAATCAAGATCTTCAAGATCCAGAATATAATATTTTCTTCTGATATTTAATTTTGATTTCAATTGATAATTTACCTAATATATTAAATATATTGATTTTTATGATGTAATTATTCTTCAAATTTAATACTTCTTCTTTTGTGATCTATTTGATTATTTATCTCTCCTTTAAAGATTACTTATCAATTTTAAAAATTTTCCTTTTCTTGGGAATTAAAAATCCCATCCCATTTCATCTTCATCTTTTCCCTTAGCTTCATAGCTATTTTTTAGAAAATGGCCTTTAGCTTCAGTGGTTTCTTCATATTTTTAGAAATTGCAGTGTGTTAATTTAATATTTTATCTTGTTTTTTCTTCTAAAAGATACCCTTTTTCATTTTTTTACCTGAATTTTTTCTCAATAAACTATTTGAATTTTATTCCTTTTCCTTTTTATTATTAATTATAAGGAATGATGAAGTCTTATTTATTAAAAATTCGTATTTTGCTTTCCTTATTATTTTTCTGTTTAAATTAAAAAATCTTTCCTTTATCTAGTTATTAATTATAGTTTTTTTCTTATATATCTTAAATATCTTCTAGAATTATTTCTTCAACTCTAATTCTATTCATTACAATGTGGTAATTTTGAATCTCTCAAGTTTTAAATACTAAAAAACCTTTTTTGATATTGGTGGCTTTAAATTATATAATCTTCTTTATTATTAAAATATAGGTATAAATGATCCTCTTCAATATAACTATATTTAGATTAGGATTCAAACTTGAGTTTTAAAGCTCTAAAGCCTTATGAAATTTGAAGTGAAAATCTTTCTCTAAATGGAAATATTAATCTCCCTTATAAATTTAAATAAAAAGGATTCTAATTTAATCCTTAAATAGTAAAATAAGAAAAATATTCTAATATAAACAAACAATTTCTATATTTAATTTAGGGAAACTAAATATTTTCTCTTTTTATTCAAAATAATTCTCAATTTATTCATTAATTTTTTTAGAATTTTTTTGTGATATTTTAAGAATGAATTTTTGAATTAAAATCCATTTTTTATTTGATAAGGAGTTTTTTAATAAACTTTTTCAATTATTGATAATTTTTTCTTGAATTTTTTTCCTTTTTTAATAAATATTTTTTATTCTTTGGGTGCCTTATTAATGGATTTAATATTATTCATAGCTTTTTCTTGTGGTGTTTTATCATTTTATATGGCTGATTAAGAAGCTTTATTGAACTCAGAAGCCCTTGGTGATAAATACATTGTAGTTATAATTGCTTTTCATTTTTAATGATAATGAATTATGATAAATACACCTAGGATAATGGTATTCTTCTCAAGTTATTCACAGGCTTGAATGACTTCTTCCCAAGGTAATGAATTTGATAAAGAAATTGGATTTGTATTTATAGTCCCTTATCTGATTTGTATTACTTAATAATTAAGAATACCTAAGGGCTCAACTTTCTATTAATATGGATAGTGGCTCCCAGTCTAAATAATTCCTGAAAATGAATGAATTTGAATTATCTTTCTGATACTTTCAATCTTTGTATTTTTCTTCAATATTCTTTAATTTTTATTTTTCATTATGTGTAAGGTTTGACTATGAAACAATAAGTAAAAATTACTAATATTTTACTTAGTGTACTATGAATGTCCTTATGTATAAAATAAATAAGATAAAAATAATTATAATAATAAAGAATTATTATAATTATGGCGTAAAAATAATTATATTATCAATTAAATATGATAATATAATTTATATTATAAAATAAATATATTGATATAAAATAATTAATATATTTAATGGCACTTTATTATTGTTACAAAAAAATAATAAAGGCGTAAAAAATTGTTTTTTATTAATAAAAAACAATTAATAACAATAATATTACCAATATTAAAGCTATAAATTAATATAAATACTATTTATATTAATGAAAGAATTATTAAAGTAATAATAAAGAGAAAATAACCTACTTTTAATACTTAATATAATAATTTTGAAATATTTTACGCCAAATAATGTAAATACAACTTATCCAAATTGTATTTACAATAAAAAATAGAGAAAATTACAAATATTCTTGATTTTTACGTGGAAATGAGATTTTAGAGAGATTTTTAGCAAAAACAATTAAATAAATGATTTAATCACGTCAAAATAGATGTTTATAATAAGATCATCTTTAGTCTTTAATAATATAAAAGATTTATATATAAAGAATAAAGATATTACCTTTTAATTTAATTGATTTAATGTTTTTGATGCGTCTGAGGGGAAAACAGAGTAAAAACATCTCTATTTATAGTAAATAACTCCCTCCTAGAGTCCAACAGGCTTCTAGTAGACGTGTACTGATAATATCCACTGGAATTGATCAATGTTTCAAGGTTTGGTGATGATTACATCATGATCAAACCATATTACATCATAATTACACCATTATTTAGAGTTATCACTATAACTCTAATTTTGATGACGTCAAAGGCTTGGCAGAACCCCAAAATTCGTGGATTTCATTAGTTTTAATCATAAACTAATAGTATTCACCAATTTTATCACTAATATGACTGTTCAACTTTATTTAAGGTTACAGTAAGTGATCATAAATGATCAAATTAAGCTCAAACTTTGATCCTTAATAACTTTTAGGATTTACACGCTACAGAAAATCAGGGAGTGAATTCTAATAGCTTGGCATAACCTCATTATGCTTCCAAGAGAATTTTATTACATCATCAAAACTCTATTTTTGATGATTTTTCTTGTAGCTCATCTTTTCTGTCAAAATTTAATATTTTAAACTTCAAACTATGATTTCAAGGGGTTATACCTTGAATATTATAATAAAAAAACATCATTCTTCCCTAATGAACTATTAGAATCCAACTGTCTACTTTTTTTTAAGTTTGGACCACTTTCACAACAAAGTGGTCAACAGCTCTGTTGATTTTAATCAATAATTCCTTACAGGTTTCAACCTTGTTTATAGCTTGTGAAATAAACTTCATTTCTGTATTTCCAAAGTAATTACGTGATGACTTTATTTTTGGTTCATCACTCTACCATGCATATATCAAGAGATATCAGCTAAAATCCTTGAATATATGCGTTGACCCAAAAAGTGCATATATTCAGGTTAATTCCTTAAGTATTGATTTTGAAGCTTAGCTTCTTGATAGTTTTATATGTGGAGCTTTATGTAGAATCCAATGGTACTATTTATTTCACATGTTGTTCCATTGGTCTTTGAAATAAATAAGGATTTGCGTTTTTTATAAGGTATTATTACTTATAACTTATTAAATATTGACTTTACAGATATTCCATAAAAATGGTATATGTGTATTTTACCATGGGGAACCCAATGGTATAATTTATTTCACATGTTTATTAATTGTTTTTTAAGTTAAACCAAGTTTTATGCCAATTTATGGTATTTTTGTAGCTTTAAGGTAATTATTTTTAATGTATAATTATATTAAATATTTCTTGCGACCTTTTTTGGGTATGTGGTCATATCTCAAAGGTTCACATTCCCTACCACCAAAAAAAATTGTACCACAATCTGATATGTGTAATTAGGGTATCATCCACTGTCCTACCTCTTCAATAGACTTTGTTAGTCTTGAAGCTCAATAATGCTTAACTTTTCTATTTTTCAGGATTTCTTTCATGTCTGAACCTTCTTAGTAGTCTATCAGAATTTGTTATGTCTTCCTCAAGTAGCCATTCATCTTTTTGAGTTGAATTTCTATACCTTACAAGGTATTCTTTTCCTTCTTTCTTTAAGGACTTTTACTATTTTCTTTTCCTCTCCTTCTTCCAAGGGGGGAATTTCAAGTGGGGGTTTATTTCTTAGTGGAAATAACTCCTTGTCACTTGAGCTGTAAGGTTTTATCAGAATTACAGGGAAAGTTGGGTGTTTGTTCATTAGTTCACCTGTGAGTTCCAATTGCACAGCATTGGGTTCATGAAGTGCTTTTATCATAAATGGTCCTTCAAAGGAATCTTTTAATTTCTTTGGGCCTTTTATGTTATTGAAATTAAGGGTTGATACTAGGACCAAGTCTCCTATTTTGAAATCAGGTGGCTTATGAATTTTATCCCATCTTTCTTTTGCATATTTGAAAGAGTCTTGCATACATCTGTTTTCATGGTGTCTTGCCTTGTCAAGCATTATCTTAAAACTGCTTGCTGTTGGATGTATATCCACTAAGTACTTTTTGAGGGTATCATAAGGAAGTCTTGGATTCCAACCTTTTTCTAAAATTGCTGGTGTTTTGCCAGTAGAAGAATGGATTGATGTTTTATATGCCAGTTCAAGAGCTGGTATTAGTGTACACCAATCATGGGTAAAACCATCAGAATCTTTTAATTCTAGCCCATAAGCACAGAATCTTCTGATCATGTCCTCTAAGGTCTGTATCATTCTTTCTGCTAAACCATCAGTTTGAGGATGGTAAGCTTTTTAGAATGATAACTTTGTCCCAAAAAAGTTATGGAGATTTGTCCACAATGCTGAAGTGAACATTGGGTCTCTGTCACTTATAATATTCTGGAATAAGCCTGTATGGCTAATAACTTTATTCCATATCATTATGGCTGTGTCCATAGCTGTGTCATCTTGATGACATGGTAGGAACATGGGAGTTTTGCTATACCTGTCAACCAATACTAGGCATGCATTATAGCTTCTGTCTCCTCCTGGAGGTAATGCTGTTACCCAATCCATATGAACTATTTCCCAAGGGGATTTTGGTTCTTGGATTTGAATCATCATTCCAAATTTCTTTCCTGTGGCTCTGTTGGCTTTTTGACATCTGTCACAGGTTTGGCAGTATTCTAAAAAATCTTTCTTCCAATTTGGCCACCAAGAGCAGGTTTTCACCCTCTCTAGTGTTCTGTCTTCTGAAAGGTGTCCAGCTGCAACACTATCATGAAACTCATGTAAAATAGTGTTTGTCAGGGTTCTATCTGTTAAGGCCATAACACATGTGTGTTTTGTTATATGGTAAAGGATTCCATAAAGGAGGTGGAATCTTCCTTCATCATATGCCTTTTTCCATGTTTCATCTAGTTTTGATGAAAGTGATGGGTCTTTGCAGTCTTTCATTAGAAGTTGGCTTAAGATATGGCAATTTTTGTCTATCTTATAGCTTTCTTTAACTTGGTTAAAGAATTCTGTGCCAATGTCTGTAACACATATTCCTTCTATATGGTGTTCTTCTTGTGGTACCCATGCTGGATTGTCAGGGGTATTTGCTACGGCCCATCTGCTAAGACCATCTGCATTCTTATGAATATTACCAGATTTATGAACAATAGTCATATTTCCTCTATATTCTTGGATAGAAATTTGCCATCTCAGCATATGTCTATTTGGAGTTTTCATATTTGATAGAGATTTTACAGCATTACAGTCTGTAATCACATCAAATACTGTTCCATTCAAGTAGTAATGTAATTTTTCTAAAGTCCACACTAAGCAGAGGCATTCCATTTGGCTTTCTCCATATCTTGCTTCTGTTGGCTTTATCTGTCTTGAAATAAAACAAATTGGTCCTTCCACTGGTTTATCATTGATAATTTGTGTCTGATGTAGTGCAGCACCCAGTCCTTCTCCACAAGCATCAATGTAAAGTTTGAAGGGTAGTTTCCAATCTGGCATTAGAAGAAATGGGGAATTTGTTAAGGAATTTTTCAATTCTTCATATTCCTTGACTCTTTCTTCTGTCATTTCATACACTTTTTGTTGGTCACATAGCTTATACAAGGATTTAGCAATTTTTGCAAAGTCCTTTATATGCTGTCTATAGTAACCAGAAAATCCTAGAAATGATTTCATTTCTTTTTTGGTTTGAGGCATTGGCTTAAGTAGTACTGCTTCTACTTTATTCTTGTCTATTCCTAGACTAAATCCAGATACAACATGTCCTAGTGCTTTTAATTCACTGTATGAAAAATGACATTTTCTCAAGGAAATTTTCATATTCACTTGGACTATTTTTTGTAGTACCCTTTCTAGTCTTGTAAGGTGATTTTCCCAAGTTTCTGAGCAAACTATGATATCATCAATATAGATAATTAACCATCCTTCTTATAATTCTTCAGGAAATATGGTATTCATCATCCTTTGATAATGGGAAGGTGCATTTTTTATGCCAAATGGCATTCTTAAGTATTCAAAAATTCCACAGTGGACTATTATCCTCAGTAGTTTTTTGGCATTGTCTGTTAAGACATTTTGATGAAAACCGTTTAAGGCATCCATGGCTGTGATGAACTTAGCTTGTGACAATTGTGTCAATGTCTCATGGATCCTGGGTATTGGATACCTGTCTGGAATGGTATAGGTGCTCAGGGCTCTGAAGTCTCCTACCATCCTTGATTTTCCATTATGCCAAGTTATAATGACAGGTGTAGTGACTTCTACCTGTTCATTATGTCCTACCTTTATTAATACTCCAAGGTCCATCAATTCTTTAATGTGTACCTCTAAGGCTTCTCTAGCCCTTGGACTAGCTGGGTAAGCAGGTCTCCTTAGTAAAGGTGGGTAAGGTTTTTCCACATTAAGAATTATATCCACTTCATGTCCAATTATGGCACCTAGTGGCTCCTTGTCAGTTGCAAAGGCATTTTTGTACTTAAATAAGAGGTCAATCAATTTTTCTTTCATTTTTTCTGTTAATTCTTGATTGAATTCTGCCTCTTTAAGTTGTTTAAATATATAAAGTTCCTTTTCTGGAATTTTTTCTTCATTATTAATAACTGTGATTTGCTTTTTGTTATTTAAGAAGCCAAACTTTTGTCTTTTGTTGTCTCCTATGGTAAAATATCTATCCTTTTGGTTAGAGATATCTATACCACAAATTGATAAGTAGTCATTCCCAAGTATGAAGTGATTACTAGTACAGTTGTCCATTACTAAAAACTCTAATTTGATTCTGACACATTGTAAAGGGTGAGGAAAAATTAGTGTTAAATAAATTATTCCAAGGGGCTTCATGCTCTCACTTGCACTACTAAATTTGACACCTTGTATTGGCATAAGTGTTTCTTGCCAGTCTGGGACAATGGTTTTTAAATAACTTTTACCAACACAGGTGCAATATGCTCCTGTATCTAAGTTAACTTTTCCTTCTTGGTTATCAACCATAAAAATACTTAATCTTGATTTTCCAGCTGTATATCCCATTCCTCTTGCAGGTCTGGTTTTATACATTTTGGCATCTTGTATTCTTGACAGGTTTGTGTCAGGTGTCCCAACTTGTGGTAAGTTTCAGTTAACATCCAGTACTTCATAAATTATATCAATATTATTAATTTGTGCATTAATTATATTGATTTCATCACTTTCAGAACTTTCTGATTCTTCTGTCTCTTTTTCAGAGTCAGATTCCTCTTCTTTGTCATTGTAGTTTTCTGTTTCCACAATTTCATTAATCTTTGCCTTTTTAAGGCAATTATTGGCTAAGTGTCCAATACCTCCACATTTATGGCATTTTCTTTGCTCATTATTGTTGGATGTATTGGGCTTGAAGGATTCTTTTGATTTATCTTTTTTGATAAATGGTTTATTTGGGCTTTTAATGTCCAATTTCTTCCAAGTCCTGTCAATTTTTGTTCTTGTCACTATGTCTTCTAGTGCATTAATATACTCTTCTGTGGAGCATGGTTCTATACACCTGCTTCTTAGGGCATGTTCTAGCTCTCCTCCACATTTCTTGAGTATTTTCATATGCACCATTTTTTGTGACATTTCTGGGTACAATTCATTAAGTCTTTCAGCTTGTTTCAAGAACCAAGTTAAAGGTTTGTCTTTGTCTGGGTCAAAGAAAGAATTTTCAAATGCATTTTATATTTTTTACCTCCAGGCATCATTAGCCCATTTGGTGATTATTTCTTGTTTCCACCAAGACCAGGTATTCTTGCCATTTGTTTTCCTTATGCCATAATACCATCCTTTTGCAGATTTCTCAAACAATGAATGTAATCTTGCAGTAATTAATTCATCTGGTATGGAATAATCTTCTTGTAGCATGTCAATTGTTTTGATAAATGACATGTGGTCATATTCACCTTCTCCTGTAAATGTTGGCCATTCTTTCAATTGAGGTGCTTCCTTCATTAAGACTTGGTTATTGTCTTGGTGACTCAAGTCTGTTATGAATGGATTTGTTAATTCCTCTTTTGGTTTAACAGGTATTCTTATGTGAGAAGATGGTGTTGATAACTTTGGCATATTTAAGTTAGCCTCATTAATTTTATCCATTTTTTTAGTAATAAGCCTTATTTCACTTTGAATGTCATCTTTCAGATGCATTCTTGCTTCATCACTCTTTTCCACATGGTCCAAAAGTAATTTTTGGTGTGATGAAGTCTTTTCTTCAAATGTTTCTACATAAATACTTAATTTGTCTATTTTTTCTGTAAGATTGTCAATACTCACATCATAATTGATTGTCAAAGTTTTTTCTTTGATATCACCTATGTATTTGTACAACTCTTGTTGTCCTTGTATTAATTTCTGAGTATTGTCAATTAATACTTTTGGTTTATTATTTTCAATCATAAATTTTATGTTATCAATTTCTTTCTTATTGTGTGCAACAAGTTTTTTTAAAGATGATAAGCTATTATTTATTTCTTGGAAAGATAATAAACTATTTTTAATGTCTTTAAGAGGTAAAATACTATTTTTAAGCTCTGTTAAAGTATTTACAACATCAGGAGACAAGGTTATTTCTTTGGGAAATGGGGTTGTCTCATTCTTTGTTCCTCTTTGTCTTTGAATTCCATCAAAGTTCTAGCCATGTTGAAGACATTGTCCATGGAATCCTTTGTGATTTTGGGGATCCTGTAGCTTGGGGAATATGGTTTTCTCCAATTCTTTTTCTTGTTCTTCTTCCCTTCTTGGGGAAGTGGGTTGACTTGGGGCTTTCTGTTAGAAGCTACTGGGGCTTCTTCCTTGGTTGCCTCCTTCTTTTTGGCATGATACTCCTTAATCTTGTTGATTTGAGGTTTGGATGATAGTGGATTCCATCCATTGGAGTATCTCACCATTTCCTCCTCTTTGTGGAACTTTTTCAGGATGTGCCAGGAGTTCATCACTCCTTGGTGTATTTGGGGCAACATTTCCCAATCTTTGTCCTTGTAAACTGTGTAGTACTGTTTGTATTGGCTCATGTAAATGTCTATTTGAGCCCTCTGAATGTGATTTGTACCTGTTTGAGTTACTCATACTTAGTTCCAATTCAGGTTCAGATATCATGGGCATTTCTGGGACTTGCCTTTGGGATAAGGCACTTCCTTGTGTGGATTCTGTTCCACTGGGGATATTTCCCTTCCTTTTCCCTTTTGAGGAATCAATTCTACCTCTGAGTCCAGCTCCATCTGATTGGATGGAGTATTGGGAGCCTCTTCTTCAGAGTCCTGGAAAGTCCAATTTCTTGGCTTTCTTTTTCTTGGTAATTATTGGTGTTGGAGAACTTTGACAAGTTTCTTCCACCAATCTTTCAACAGTGGTTTGGTTGTCCTCTGTTGGGTTGTCTTCAAACACTAAAAAAGACAAATAAATATAAGTCTTTTAGATAAAAGTGTTATTTTTGGTAAGATATGGCAATTTTCCACGTAAAAATTGCTTTTATATCTTTTAAAAAGTGAAAATAATTAAAGAAATGAAATTAAAATGAATAAAATAAACTTTTTATTGGTTTTTAATATTCTTATTTTTAAAGAATAAAATAAAATGAATATGATTCTTTTTATAAAATATCTTTTTTAATCACTAGAGTCACTCAAAGAAAGTTTTTGCAAGTCTAAGGATGTGAAAAACCACGTGTAAGACAGTACAATTGCTTTCCAAATGCCTCAATAGCTTTAAAAATTAATAAATATAAAATTATTATATAATTTATTATTTGATAAAACCAATTAGAATCTCTTTAAAGGTCTTTTAGAGTAAATATCACGGCCAGGCCCCCAAATGTAAGGTTTGACTATGAAAAAATAAGTAAAAATTACTAATATTTTACTTATTGTACTATGAATGTCCTTATAAATGAAATAAATAAGATAAAAATAATTATAATAATGAAGAATTATTATAATTATGGCGTAAAAATAATTATATTATCAATTAAATATGATAATATAATTCATATTATAAAATGATTAATATATTTAATGGCACTTTATTATTGTTACAAACAAATAATAAAGGCGTAAAAAATTGTTTTTCATTAATAAAAAACAATTAATAGCAATAATATTACCAAAATTAAAGTTATAAATTAATATAAATACTATTTATATTAATTAAAGAATTATTAAAGTAATAATAAAGAGAAAATTATTATAATAAGAGAAAATAACCTACTCTTAATACTTAATATAATAATTTTGAAATATTTTACACCAAATAATGTAAATACAACTTATCCAAATTGTATTTACAATATAAAAATAGAGAAAATTACAAATATTCTTGATTTTTATGTGGAAATGAGATTTTAGAGAGATTTTTAGCAAAAACAATTAAATAAATGATTTAATCACATCAAAATTGATGATTATAATAATATTATCTTTGGTCTTTAATAATATAAAAGATTTATATATAAATAATAAAGATATCACCTTTTAATTTAATTGATTTAATGTTTTTGATGCGTCTGAGGGGAAAACAGAGTAAAAACAGCTCTATTTATAGTAAATACCTCCCTACTAGAGTCCAACAGGCTTCTAGTAGACGTGTACTGATAATATCCACTGGAATTGATCAATGTTTTAAGGTTTGGTGATGATTACATCATCATTACACCATTATTTAGAGTTATCACTATAACTCTAATTTTGATGACGTCAAAGGCTTGGCAGAACCCCAAAATTCGTGGATTCTATTAGCTTTAATCATAAACTAATAGTATTCACCAATTTTATCACTAATATGACTGTTAAACTTAATTTAAGGTTACAGTAAGTGATCATAAATGATCAAATTAAGCTCAAAATTTGATCCTTAATAACTTTTAAGATTTACACGCTACAGCAAATCAGGGAGTGAATTCTAATAGCTTGGAATAACCTTATTATTCTGCCAAGATCATTTCATTACATCATCAAAACTCTATTTTTGATGATTTTTCTTGTAACTCATCGTTTCTGTCAAAATTTAATATTTTAAACTTCAAGCTATGATTTCAAGGGGTTATACCTTGAATATTATAATAAAAAATACATCATTCTTCCAGAATGAACTATTAGAATCCAACTGTCTACTTTTTTTTAAGTTTGTACCACTTTCACAACAAAGTGGTCAACAGCTCTGTTGATTTTAATCAATAATTCCTTACAGGTTTCAACCTTGTTTATATCTTGTGAAATAAACTTCATTTATGTATTTCTACAGTGATTACGTGATGACTTTATCTTTGGTTAATAACTCTATCATGCATATCTCAAGAGATATTAGCTAAAATCCTTGAATATATGTGTTGACCCAAAAAGTGCATATATTCAGGTTAATTCCTTAAGTATTGATTTTGAAGCTTAGCTTCTTAATTGTTTTATATGTGGATTTTTATGGAGAATCCAATGGCACCATTGATTTCACATGCTGTTTCATTGGTCTTTGAAATAAATAAGGATTTGCGTTTTTTATAAGGTATTATTACTTATAACTTATTAAATATTGACTTTACAGATATGGCATAAAAATGGTATATGTGTATTTTACCATGGGGAATCCAATGGTATAGTTTATTTCACATGTTTATTCATTTTGTTTTAAGTTAAACCAAGTTTTATGCCAATTCATGGTATTTTTGTAGCTTTAAGGTAATTATTTTTAATGTATAATTATATTATAAATTTCTTGTGACCTTTTTTGGGTATGTGGTCATATCTCAAAGGTTCAAATTATGTGTGAGCCTTAGAAGTATTTTCAGATACCCAAAAGACCACAAATAATAAAACAAGATAAAATTATAAATGAAATAAATTTATTTATATTATCAAAAAAAAAACATTAAAATATAAATATAAATTTATACACAAAAATAAAAATCTAATTAAAATTTAAAAATTGAATTAAATTGAAATTTAAAATTGTGAAAACACATTTCACTTGAAAAAATTAAGTAAAAATGAATTTTCAACAAAAATACCAAAATTGAAATATTTTTGGAAAAAATTTAAATAAAAATTATCATAACTTTTTACCCAACAAATAAACATATGAAAATTAATTCACCATTGAACTCCTCATAAAAGATAAGGTGGGGTCACCTCTGGGTAAAATTTCTTTAACTCAACTCTATATAAGCTTAAAGTAAGTTTCTAGTATTTTATGTACAAAAGTTGAAAATCCTCAAAACCTTAATTTAATTCACATCACATGTGGTGTTAACCATCCAATTTTGTGTTTAGCTTAGAAGTTATGAGGAATTGAAGTATTTTCAAATGAAATTTCAAAATGTGTGTGTGTATTACATAAGTGAGCTTTAATTTACATATGAGGTTTCAATCATTACAGTTGTTTACTGTAAGAACTCAATTTAATTACATATGTAAATTATAAGTATAATAAATGATGAGGAATTAAAGAAAAAATAAATTTAAAAGATTGATCCTGGGGGGAAGGAATCTTGGCTCCAAGGGGGAGCCAGACCCCCAAATTCCTTGCTGACAGGCATGAGATGTCAAAATCAATGCAAAAGTTCATCCCTTTTGGCCTGGAATTGAGTCACAGGGTCTGTGTCTCAATTGATGATGAGGTTTTGATACCAACCAGGGAAGTTTTGACTGTTTCCAAGAGGTTAAAACTAACCTTAAGATAAAACAATAATTGTAAAAACAGCTTTAACTGGTTTTGATGTCTCTTGAGCACATCATGACATGTTTTGAAGGCTTAAAACCAGGTATTACTATAGCAATGGCTGATTTAAGGGTCCAAAATGGCTAAAACCAGCCCTTTTTTGGTCTAAACCAGGGTTCAATGATTCCATAATTGGATTTTTTGTTGTCGGAGTGTTTTCCCCAACTGAAAAGAGAAAATTTCACTTTTTGAGTAAGAAAATTTATGGCTATAAAAGAATTTCTTCTCTTCCCCACTTTTCTCTTAATGTTAGAATCTTTTCCTTTTATACTTAGCTTAAACACTGTTAAATCAATCAATAAAATATTCCAAACACCCTTATTGAATAATTTCAAACCTTTTAACTATGTGAAGAAATAATTATAATTCTTTTTTGTAACTCTTATAATCATTTTTACCCTTGAACCACCCCATAAGGGAATTAAAGCATCTTTCATCACTGTTAACTTTGCTACTTTGTTTCCAGATTCACTCTGGTCACTTTTGGGAATGTTTTCCCTTTAATAATATTCTTGAAAACTCTGTTCTTATATTAATTTCCTTCATTTATTTTCTCAATTAATTCCAATTGAAATTTGTTTTGTAGCCTTAAATATCTCTTGTAGAGTATTTTTAGATAAATTTTTATTGTTGGTAAAACAATAAATCTTCAAAAGATTATTTTTTATACTTATAAAGTTAAAAACTATAAAATTGGCATGTTTTCTGTTAAAAATACTGTTTTATACTATTTTTTAATCAATTTCTACCTTATACAAATTTTGAGGACAGGAAAAGCACTTGATTCTTAATCAAAGTTTCATATCCACACCTTACATTATGTAATTCCCTTACCAAATTCTTTGGTGATAATTTTCCATCAGATTTTAGCCTTTCCAAATTATTTTTTAGATAGTTGATTCCATGTCTTATAATCATTTTTTTCTTCAATATCAAATAGGCTAATTGAATATCACTGTAAAGTTTACTCCTTATGAGAAGTGATAAAATCTTGCAAATTTTTTTGTTTAGTTTGAAGCTGGTGAATAAGGAAAATGCCTAAATGATATTTGTGGTAAAATCTCTTTTAGTATGAATATTAAATTATCAGCTTTGGTTCTGGTATAAGTTATGTTTTGCGTTTTAGAAATTTTACTTTATTTATAAAGTTTCTGCAAGAATTAATTGAGAAATTCATTTTATATAAGTGCCCATTCATTTATTACTAATTTATTTTCATTATACGTTTTCTTAAGCTAATTCTATTTTTCTTAAATATATTGAAATTTTTTCAAATAATCATTTCTTAAATTCAACGCTATTTTACTTTTTAATTGATTTATTGTTCATTTATTGTATTCTTGGGAATTACAGTCTTTTATTAACCAATTTTCTTTCTTAAAACTCTTGATAACTATAATTCTATGATATTATCATATGTGGTATGATATATCCTAAATTTTATTTTCCAACAATTTAATCATATTTAAAAGTTTATTTAATAATAGCTAATTTGATATCAAAAAAAAGAAAAGAAAAGAAAACCTAACAGGAAAAGCTATATTGAGGAATATAATTATATTTTAATTGGTATTTAATAATTTTTTCATGATCTAAAATGAAGTTTTTGAATATTCTGATGAGGTACTAATAAATCCTTCATCTTTTTCTATCTTCAAAGAGATAATTTAGGAAGTCTTTCATGTGCCCCATATATCTATAAGTTCTTTTTTAAATTATGTTTGATTTATTTCTTAATATCATGAAATAGATTGTACTTCATAAATAATTCTTGAGTAATTTTTCTAAAATTAAATTTTGATTGATAGATATTAATCTGTTGATACTTGAATTTGGGATAATTTCTCAACATTATTGATATATTTCTACACCCCTTGGGAATAGAAAATAAAATTATAGCTTATTTATTTTTTATTTTAATCACAGTCCTTTCCTTAATTTTAAATTTCTTCTGTAATGAATTTGGGTTATTTGTTTTAGAAGAAAATCTCTTGAAATATTTTGAGGTCTTAGCTCCTTTTATGTATTAGAGATTTTTCTTGGCAAAATTGAGGGTTATATTGGTGAATTTCCCGGTATTGTATTCCTATATATTGAAAAATTACTTGGAATTAATCCTGGTGTATCTAATTTAATTCTTCTCCTTTCCCTTTTTTCAATTTGACCTGCTAAATAGATAATTTTCTTCATTGAGTGAAATTTAACGTTTTTAACTCATTTTTTCAAATAATTTCCATCTAAAGTATTTTAAAGTAATAGTATTGGTTTCGATGCTGATTAATGATATCCTTTTTAAATTATTAAGTTTTTCCTTAAAAAACTTTTCTTCTTTATTTTTTATTCAATTATAATCTTTAATTAGATTAATGAATAATTTTTTTTTGGAAATTTAACCTTATTTTATTTTTTTATTTTTATTTGATTTAATATAATTATAGCCCCATTTCTATTCTTATCCTTATGAAATTTTTTCTTGAAGAATTGATTTTAAGTTTTATTATTTGGATGATGATTAAGATTAATAAGAGTTATATGGTCATGATTATTATGATAATGATTATGATAAAGATAAAGATGAAACTCATGATCTTTGATTATGAGATCACATGATTTAAGGCTTAATAATCTTATTTATTCTCAAATAAGGCTGAAAATAATCTTAGTACATTCCCATCTGACTGGAACTGTTGGGACACAATATGTGGGGAATTCTCTTGTGTGGAATCAAATGAGGTAGTACCTGTAAGGGTAAATTATAAAAAAACATTTTCAGATCTTTGGTTCATTTGCTAATCCTTTGTCTGCTTGTGCTCAATAATAATTTCAACTTTCTTTCCTTAAAAATTATGAATTACCTTGAATTGAGTTCAAGATATAATTATTCATCAATTATGGATAGCTCAGAAGAATGTAATCAAAATATTCTATAATACTTTTTTTTATTTAAGAAATATTTTTAACATTTAAAATATAATAAATTCAAATTAAAAAGTATAAAACTAGATCAATCATACAAAGAAACTACTAAATCAGTATTTAAACGAAATTTGGAGACACTAAGATAATAATAATAATAAAATATATAAAACACTTTTTTCAAAATTCAATATTATTTGAGATTCTGATATAGCTAGACTAAGGAAAAACAGATTTTAATAATATCACTTAATAATAATGCCTCTTTTTCTAATAGTGTAAAGATACTGTATTTCTATAATTAATAATCTTTCCTTTTAGTGACCAAGATATTTTTTTTTTAAATTGATACTAAGAATAATGATAATAATGATTTTTTATGATAACGAAGCTAAATACTTACAATTTTAATCTTAAAGAAATTCTAATAAGGGTATAATCTTTTATTATACTATCATTTTATAAAGCTTTTATTGAGTAATTCTTCTTTCTTATATTATAATATCATTATGACATAAGAATTTTTTGTCTTTCATATATTGAGACTATCTACTGTATAATAGTTAACCTGAGAGTCAGGGATAAATTTAATAAAACTTAGAATCTTTGAGGGGATAAATTCATGAGGGAAAGAGAAAAAAATTGGGGAGAGAAGCCCTATATTTATATCTTTTGGGATCTTCAGGGGAGATGTTCAAAAATAGGAACTTACAATTTCTCACCTTCTTTTTCTGGGAATTTTTTCCCAGATGGTGCCACCCAAATGATGTCATTTTTTGGCTTAATTACTAATTGGAGATGTTTTTTGTTTTTGTTATTAGATATTGTGTGGAAAAATTCATTCTTATTTCCAAAGCGAGTAATTGATTGTCATATAATACATTTTGTCCATTTGGATAACTGGGTGACTTATTTACTTATTTTTACTCAGACATAAATATTCTGACCAATCATAAACTATTAATGCACCCCATAATTTTATTATGACTTTAGTAATATTATAATGAGGACTTTATAAGCTAATTCTTTCTTATTTATCTTATGCATGCCTACTTTAAATGTATATTTTTTCTCCCTTTTTGGCTGTTTAATTTTCATTTATGGCTAACTTGTGGGTTGTGGCCTCTTTTTATTTTATGTTTAAGCTTCAGTTATTTTATAAAATTTGAAACTTTAAATTTTCAAGTTTTGTTATGTAAGATTCAGTTCCAAAATTCAACTTTTTGAGAATTTTTTTCCATTTTTTTTTGAATGTCCCTTGAACAAATCAAATTTCCCTTTTTCTTGACACAAGGAATCCAGTTACCAACAAGGAAAAATATCTTTTCATTTTATATCCAACAGAAGGTATGAATAGATTTTTTCCTGCCTTTCACTTCAATCAAAAAAGAATTATCAAGCTGATCTGGTATGGCATACCCCAGTACCTCTAAAGGTACCTAATTTTAAAAATTTAATTAAAAAAATTCAAGTGAAATCAGATTGAAAATTCATGAATTTGAATCTTTTTAATAATAAGAATTAATTGAATGAAATAACTCTATTTTTTTCTCCTAAAAAAACAAAACCTTTTTTTTTCAAAAATAAAGTAAGAAAAATCAATACAAAAACAAAAATCAAAGGGAATAAATGAAAATAAATTCATAAAAAAATATATTCAATGAAAAAATTATCTATATATATATTGAATGTTAGAAAATTATATATATGACTCCTTTTTTAGCTATATAAATTAAGTAATGATTTAAAAGGAAAGATTTTTCCTCCATTTCCCAATCATTTTATTTATTGAAAAATATTCAATCATTTTTATTATTGCATTTTTTAAATTGATAAATTGATATATATATCTCTTTAAATTTTGAGAAAAAAGAAAAAGATGTAAAAAATACTTGTTTTGATTATAAATAATTTTTTTGAATCTCACAGTAAATATTATTATATTTTTCTCTTTGTAAACCTTTTATTTGAGCTCAATTTTTTCTACTTTTTTTGATATAATTTTGAATTTTGAATATTATTTCTTTTTTGAACTCAATTTGATCTTATTTTTTTGTTTTCCGAAAAACATTCAATATTTCTCTAAGTATTGAAGGGCTTCATAAATAGAATTATTTTCTGTATTTCTTATTGAAAAATAAAATAAACAGGAAAAAAAGAAAAAAAAGAAAATCAATGTTATTCTTAGTAGAATTTAAGTAGAGACTTGAAAAAATCATAATATCTTTTTTTCATTTAGACTATTTAGTCACAAAAATAATATAAAATTCATTGTTCTTGAGGAAAATGAATAAATTAAGAACATCGGCAACTCAAATTGCAATTATCTTAAAAAAAATAACAGTTGTTAAAGCTCCAGTCTTTTTTTTAAATAACTTTGTTCTTTTTTAGATATTTGATATTCTAAGGGCTAAATTTCAATTCAGATTCATAATTTTAAATAATAAAAATAAAGTTCTATATTTATTCAAAAATTTTACAGAAAATTAACTTATAAAAATCAATCCCTTAATTTTCATTATGACCTATAGTTTAAGGACAAAATCATATTTATTGAAACATCTATTGACTCCTGTTCTCATTTTTAAGCCTGTATTTTGATATTTGGAATTATTTTTAGCCAAGATAAATGGCTAAATCTCCTTTAAAGCTCATTCATTTCCATCTTTACCCCTTCCTTGTTAAATTGTGTATTTAAATCTAATATCAATTTCACTTCTGGAACCTTATTTTTTCCTCTATTTTCGCTAGATATTTAATATTTACTATTCTCATTAATGAATCTTATATCTACTTATTTTTTATTTTGATATTTCTGGTTCTGATTTTCATTGAAATTCTAAGCCAATGAGGTTTTGGATATTATAATCCACTGGTCAGCTTTGAATTATTACCAATTTTCTAATATAAATTCTTCTTTTAGGATTCCAAATAGATAAAAAATAACTTTACATTGTCAGTCTTTATCCTTGTCATAATTTATTAATACTTGAGTTTTTGTAGGTAAAATTCTTTCAAATTCAAAATAATCAATAGATACCATCATAAATTTACCAAATTACCCAAGTGCCATTTGAATAATCTTAGTTACTAAACCCAATAAATCACATAAAAAGCAGAATATGAATACAATTTAGGAATAAAAATTTTATAAAATAATAAATTTGACCTAATTCTAACCAATAATAAAACTAGAAGGCAGTATCTCCCCACTTTGACCACCCAAAAATTTGAATTCTCAACTCATATAGAGAGCAGCTCCCATAAAACTGATCACAGATTCACTTTTCTACATTTTTAATGATCAAATATTCCTTCTGAGAACTTTTTTGAGAAGCTAAATAGCAATCTTTTAGTAAAATAAAACAAGCTCAAATAAATAAAATTCAATCCCTTTCAACATCAATCTAAAGAAGGAAAAAAATTCCAATAAAAATTAACCATGTGGCCCAAAAAGACATAGTTCCATGCATGAAATAGGAGTCCCCCACCCTAGGATGGTAAAGTAAATATTGGTCAATATTTCTTCTCCAAGATAATTTATTTAAATATAATGATTTATCAAGAAGCTACTTGTATCACCCAGAAGGCTTTCTTTGTTGTCAAGACACACTTAAAAAATTATGAACTCTCCATATTAGGCCAAAAGGAAGAGAATATGTCAAAATATAAGATACCATGATTTAACGACTTTGATTTCCCTGTCTATTTTGATTATAAATCTTCTCCTAAAAACATGATTTATAATATTGATGAATTTTATAATTTTCCTGAAATTGATAACAATTGATCAGAATTTACATATTTCATTTCCATTCTTATCAATGAAAAAAACTGGTCAAATTTCTCTCAAATATTATGATTTATTGGATTAATTTTTCTCTTCTCCAGATGATATTCTGAATATAAATTCAACTTTTCAAAGTACTAGAATTTGTCAAGCAGTATTGCATTCTGAAAAGATACAAAATTTCGATTTATATCCCCAATATGATATTTATGCAAGATTTGTAAGTCTTCCAAAGAAAATTAAAATATCCAACAAAAACCTGAAATACTCTCAACTAATTCACTGAAGGCAAAAATTTTGCATTAAATTTTTATTTTTAAGATTAAATTTCAAAGAAGATTTATTCTACCTATAAGGAATTCAATTTGAGTATTTGAAATTAAATATGAAATATAATTATAAGTAAATTGACTATATGAATCAAATTTTGATTATTGGAATTGAATTTTGAATGTAATTTTAATAATTTTTAATATTTTTTATTTATGCTGTCAAGCTATATAACCAAGGAATTATAACAAGGTTGACTATAAATTTGATTAATAAATCTTCTTTAAAGTATTTCTTTGAAAACGCCTTGATTAATTGGTTTTGTTTTAAATTTCTTTAAATAATTATGAGAGTTGATATTGAATTAAAAAGTAAAGAATTAAATTATTTCAGTATATAAATTGTTAATTTAGCTCTATTCCCATTTTAAGGGCTTAATCTATTCCTGAATTTTGAGTAATTGACCATTATTCAACAAATTGGCTACATTTTAAAGATCAAGTGGATAATTATCTTCATTAATATTATCCGAGAGGGTATGGATAATTACACAGTTAGAAAACAAATAAATGAATATTTGGACTTACTTTGAATTTTTTCATTTATCATAGCGAGGAAAATTGGACTTTGAGTGTTCAAATGAAATTATCACTTCTTGAATGTAATTCTTTAAGACAGAAGTCAAATTTAGTACTATATGGATAAGGTTCTAAATTTATTTTGTATTATGGAGCAATTGTACCTGAGCTTTCATAGGCTGATTGATCCAAAATATATTCATTTTCAAAGAAATATCTTTTAGGCCGTTTATTAATCCTCATATTTTGATATACACTTGAGTCATTCACTTATCCTGAAAATCCCACATGAAATGAAGTGAAATACTTACCGAAATTAAATAATAGCTAAGCTGATACGGAGTAAATTAGAAAAGCCATTATAATTGCTGATCATAACCTTAAGCTAATGAAATAGTAATGCATATTATGTTAGTTAGCAAGCTAAGAGTCAGAAAAACTCAATTTTCCAGTTCTAATAAAGCTTATAATTATTAGGGAGCCTTTTTTATAATTAAATAAGAGTACCATAAATAAACTGAAAAAGGCAAGCCTTCATATTTCATCACTTGTGATATTTGAATTACTTCTTGTTCATTTGGAAATGGGATGGATGTGTATTTAAGATTTATTAGGAATGAAATGACCCTATGGGTATATATAACAGCTCAACAATTCATAATACCATAAAATAGAACCAATATTAAAAGCTTATTTACCATTACTATTAAAATAAAGTTTTTGAAAGTGTTGCTTCCACCCAAATCTATGACGCATATTTCTTATAATTTGAACTTCTTTTAAATACTTGATCATTTTCAATAAGATCTACCAACAAATCAAATGAGTTTTACGCTTCACAGAGAGGATATTTGAGCTTTCTCTGAGGGATAATTCCCATATTCTTGTATTTCAATATATATGAAGAGAAAGAAATCCTCTTTTTTCTGAGGTATTGCTTTTGATAAATTTCAAGCCAAAACAATGTATTGTACTCAATATCTTCATCGTATTCAATTCTAGGGGCATTTGATAATTTTCATTTGAAATTATTTTATTTGAGGAGATATCCTTAGAATTTCTTCCTTTTGAAGTTTTAATCACTTTTTTTTTGAGTGTATATGAATGAGGTGAAAAGAAATTATAAAATTGAACAGTATGTCAAATTGAGGCTGTAGTTAATTTCATAGTAAAATGAATAGATATTGAACAACCTTTATGGATATAGAATTTTGGAGAAATAAACAAGGATTTATCAAGGAGAAACTTAATATATGGTGATCCAAAATAACTCACCTCATGAGGTGTGGTATTTTGAAAAATACAAAAATTCAATTCAATATATTTATGGAAAGAGACAAGTGGTATGAAGTCGGAATTTTTTAAAAATCAAATTAAATATCTTTACAAAAAGTAATCAGAATTTTGAAGTAAGGATTTTTAAGATTTGAAACCCCCTATTCTCAAGATTATAATAGATAAATATCAAAGAAATATTTTCCGAGTTGATACTTCATGCCATAAGGGGAATGAAGGAAAATTTGGATCAAAAATCTTAACTTTTTGTTTTGGATAACTTTCTTCAAGGAAAAATCCCAAAGAGTTATTGTAATAGAGATTGGATGTCTAATTCCTATTCAAGATAAAATTATCTCTCTGTTTGGATGATCTGTGGATGTGTGAACACTGGTCTAAAAATAAATTCATTACAGGTTTATTTTCCCAATCTTATTCAAGAAGTTTTAAGTGCGAAGAGATGAATATTTCATATAATGATTATATCATGTAGTCCCTAGAAGATAAAAATAAAAAATTGAGTTGTTGAACCCCTATGATTACCATTAAGTGATAATAAAAGTTGTTGGGTTTCTGATATAGGTTAATTTATAAATCAATGCTTTATTTGTCTAATATTGAATCAAATCTCAATAAATTCTTGGAAATATAAATCATCAATCAGAGAGGTTGAGCCATTATGACAAGTAATACCCTTATTTTTGATTTTAATTGGTGTAATTTCCTCATAAATTACATCATTTGATTCAGGTGAGAAGAGAAGATATCAATCCAATTGAAATTCATCACAATCCATCTCATTAATGTGATCAAAAATCCCCAATGGAAGTAAAAATGAAATAGAAATCACATTGAAAATTAGTCTTTTGTTGGAAATTTAATTCCTAGGGTGGAAAATTTCTTGCTGATCAAGTCAGCCATTGGGGTATTCTTTCTGGAATTATCAGAAATTATTGCGTAAATTTTTTAGGTTACCCCCATTTTTTCTATCACATTCAAAAGAATATTAGCTGAAAAGCCTTCCTTTATTCAATCTCCTAAGCTTCTAATAAGTTTACAGAGTAAAATTAGCACTTATAAGCCAAGGGAAAAATCAATACACAGCTAAAATTCTAATAAGGTTTTATTACAAGAGCAGTCAATGGCTGAGATAAACTGAATTAACAGATAGATGAATTTCTGAAGGTGATACTTGGATTTACAGAATGTTCTACTTATACTTATATTAGCTTTTGCTTGTTTCTCCAAAATTAAATTTAGGAGATTGTGTTTTCTCCCCATATATAGAGAATCCAAAGTTCTTGAAAGTTGGTGTTGAGAAGGCCAGGGGAAATTCGGAGAGGTAATTTGGAATACTGATTGTATTTAGGGCGATCAGAATATTCTGAAATTCATCTGAATAGATAGAAGGGTCTTATCAAGCTGTAATAGTAATATTGAATTTGGGAGTTAAAATTGGGATTCATTTGGTTGAGAGATTTATGTGAAAGTGCCTTCGCAGTTCCACAAAGGTTTCTACATTGTTTATTCAAATTGGAAGAGTTCCTCCTGAGAATTGTAGAGGATATAATGTAATTTAAATAAATCTTTACTTAATGTGTAATTAGTATTAATTTCTACATTATAAAAAAATTAATGGATATCTTTTAAAATAGGCAAGCTTTCCACTGAAGCTGTGGATAAAATATTCATGTCATTTTCTAGATGATTAAATATCCAATTTATCAAAATAAACAGGAAACATATTGATTAATTAACTATAATGAAATCCAAAACATAAATTGTCAAAATCAAAAATTGGATAATCATAATACTTTCTAGCCATTTTGACATAGTTGAAACTTATTTCCAATTTAGTATAGAGATTTCTCATTATATCTTGTGAAGGGGGAAGTTGTGTTTTGTGCCCAGATAATAAATCTGCTTTGAATCATACTTTTATTATGTAGCATTTACTTCCAATCCCTTTCTGTGGAGACATTTTGTGTAGCCTTTCAATATATCTTTTCAAAATTAAATCAGGAATAAGATCATGTTTCCATTCAAGATCTGGATTGGGGGCTTTGGGTATCTCTTTAACAAAGTGAAGTAAGCTTTCTTGGTAACATTTATTTAATTTTTTGAGCTCTATGAATATTCTTGAATAAATGTGACTGTCTATTCATGAATACCATTGTAGACTTCACTAGCTATAGGCAATAAGATGCATAAATGAATATTTGGTAGAAAGAGAAAAAAAAAGGGGACTGAATGAGATTAGATATACACTTCTAACAGGTCCAAAAAATTGAACATGAAGAGGATTTTTTGGTGATTTAGATTTACAGAAAAATTTCTGGAATTAGAAATGGACAAAGTTACTCACACATCAAAACAATTATTCATAAATATTAGTGTCTCAGGTTTTCGTTTAGAATTTTGAAGAAAAGAAAGCAGATAAGGCATAAGATTTCAAATATCAGTTTCACTAAGTTGAAAAATAATTGGATAATTAATTGCTTTGACGAGTGGTTTTGCACAACCTACTAGGGGCACTCATTAAAAACATCCCAGCTTTGAAGATAGATTTCTCTGTGGTTAATTTAGAAATGTTTGTTTAATTACAAGTTTGCAACTCACGCTGGCAATTTCCCAACTAAGGTTGGTTTTAGAGGGTATTTGGCAAGGAATGTGTTTAGTGGTCCTTATAGAGGCGCTTCTGGATTTTTTTGGGGGTAAATTGTTCCACCCTCCCTCTGATGTTCTTGAAATATCTTCTCATTGGGCAAGACGAGCCCTTACGCTAACTTGAAACTCTTCAAAGAGGCTCTTAGCTGGTATCCCCCAATGATCTTGTCAAATTCAATGAGCCGATGATGCCTGACAGCGCAGCAGACGCTTCCTCGCCCTCCTGCAGGTTGGCCTTTGGGCGCTGAAAAGCAGCAGTCGAGAGGCTGCTTGGATGGCGAAGCAGTTGAGGGAGCGGGGAGGGGTAGATGACGGGGGCCCGATCGGGAATTGAACCCGAGACCTCTCCCAGGCAAGTCAGGCATGAGAGCCTCAACCCAAAGGGAGAATCATACGACTAGACCATCGGGCCACACCCGACTACGTCTCTTTTCAATTCCACTCACTGCACGCACATCAAGCCTGGGCTGCCCGACCTTTGAGTGCAGTAGCTGACTTGCTTTACAATATTGGTAGGATTACACTGTACAGTCACCTGAAGCATGTATTCAAACTATCTTTTTCTTGGTTTCCTTTTTTCACAATGTTTATTCTGTTTTTTTCCTTTTTTTCACAAAAAGAGATATATCTCTTAAAAATTGCATGCATGCTTCAGTGCCAATGATTCATTTACGCCGAAAAACAAAATCATTCAATCATATGCTGAGTCATGAGAATAACTGTTAAGCTACATTATGTGAGCTAAAGCTGAATATGATTAAACAAAACATGAGAATTTTTTCACATTGAATTCATAATTGATGTTTCATTATGGAGACATTAAAACATTAAAATGCCAATTTTATTTGAAGAAATAATGGGGAAAACTGCCATATTGTAGGACCTCCCTTAGCCTTTATAACTGCTTCCATGCAGTATCCCATTGTACATAAAATTTAATTAATGAAATTGGCTTTAATAGTGTTTCATTCTTCTGTAATTTCCACTCCTAAATTGCTCATTTTTTGCGGATGGTAATGCTTTTAGAAACGGGATTTCATCTTTTTCCATAATTTTTCAATGGGGTCCAGGTCGGGCAAGTGACCTGGCCATGGTATCTTGGTGATTCCATTAGCCACATTCAATTCATTGGATATTCTCACTGTGTGGATTCGGGCTGCGTCTTCCATTAGCATAATCCAATGTTTGAAAAATTTCTGTAATGCAGTTTTGTAGATGGTGGCAATCAAGTAAGTAGCAGTTATATGACCTTTGATAAAGACAAATGGTGCCATGGAAGCACCATAAAATTCCCCCCAAATAATCATCAATTGATGGTTTACTTGAATATTTTCAAGGTTGTATTTTTATGTCAGGGTATTCCTAACCCTACTTGAGCGTATTTCTTGCCAAGCTCAAAGGAGGACTTTTAAGTCCAAACAATTAAAAGCCACTGTTTAATTGTCCAGTGGTAAAGCTTCCTGGCCAATTTAAAACATAACTCAAAGTCAAAAGGGTGCAGGTAGGGTTTCTTTGGTTCAACACAAGATAATCTTACTAATTTGTGATTTTATTGTAGAAACTTCCACCAGAATTGCTTGGGAAACCTCTTTCACTGTTTCCTGGTTATTTTTGGTAATTAAATCATCAGGATTTTGAAAATAATTATGATACAACTTGGGAATTTGGTGTGATTTTTCTTTTTTTGAAGCTTTCACAATCATTAAGCTTACCAAAATCATAGTAAAAAGTAGAGGTGGAGATTTTCATATTTCAACCAATTTCTTTATATGGCATTCGATGTTTTCTAATTCCCAAAATATTTGCCTGCATTTTGACATATAGATATTTACCCATTTATTTCACAGATAAAAATACCACAAATTACCATACTAATAAAAAAACATGAGCCCAATGATAATTCAAAAATTGAGAAGAGGAGAAAGGACTTACCATTCACCAACCCAAAGCAAAAAACCAAAAATAATGTAAAAAAACACAATGAAAAAGAAACAACCAGTGACAAATGGAAAAAATAGCATGAGTGAAAGGAATCAAAAAACCAAAATAAACTCACTTTCTTGAGTTTAAACACGAAAAATAAGGAAAAGAATAAAAATTGATATTTAAATTATAACAAAATAAAAAATTGATAATTGAGTGGAAGAAAAGAAATGATAGTGAAAGAAATTTCAGTGTGTTCACAGACCACATAGCAGCACTCGTTGAAATATATTCTTCAGGTGACTGTACTGCACTGAGTAGTATGTCCACAATAAAGTAGCACTAGACACTAGACATTTATGGATATTAGGAAATTGAACTTGCCTCTGAGAAGTGGAGAACAAATTCCATCAGGCCATTTTAATCATCATAGCTAAATTTAGCTCATTGGCCATAGCTCCAAGATTTATTTTATTCTTCATCCAATTAATAAGCTAAAGGAGAGACAATATCAGAGATGATCAAGAAGGAATATCCCTTGAACATGAAGCTGCTCAAGTTTCTTTTTTATGTCACTCGCTTTTCTGGAATTGTGGCTCCATTTTTTGTTACCTGAATTGCAACGCAATTGGAGGTGTGGAAACCCATTCTACTTCTAAATCAAGAAAAAAAATTAGCTTAGATGTGTAACACATAGTAACTGGTGTTGAGGAAACTCTCCTTAATATTACTATCAACCAGCCTTATTCACCAAATTCTTCTTCCCATTTCTACTCCAAAATACTAGCCATTTTATACATTTCCCTCACCTTTCCCTTCATCCTGAAGCTAAAAAGTCATTAGAAATTTTTTTATTAGTGTCAGATATAGTGAAACCTTTACTGTTTGGAATACTAGTAGGTGAATAAGTAGGATGGACCAGATAAGGTCTCTTTGATTATAGTTCTTATGCGCAAAAGCTTTGATCTTTTTCACTGCGAGTATTTTTTCTTTGGAGACTGATCCTTATGATTAATCTGAAATTACTCAAGGGTATCTTTTATAACAATGGTAATTAAATTATAAAGAGAATAAAATAATTTTTCTCATTTACAGTTTGTTTACCTTGTTTATAGCTCCCTTAAAAACCCAAATTTACAAATAAGCTGTCCCAATTTCCATCAAAACATGTCTTCCTACACAAAATGAAAAATTAGGCCCGAGATTCAACTGAATAGTGGAGCTAATTCGAAAGGACTCAATATATGGCTTTTGCATCTCTTTGAGGAGTTATTTATTAGCTTACAGATGGAATTTTTTTATCCAAAAAATGTTTCAAATAATATAAAAGGATAATTTTTAGAGCGCCAAAGTCTTTTGTTCAGCTTCTTGGGTCTTGTGAATGAGCTTATTTCCATGTTTTTATAATTTCTCAAGAACCTGAATAAGCCACTTTCCTTAAAAATTTGGGTTTTTTGTTTTTGAATAATTTCCGGACAGTGCATAGTTTTGAAGATAAAAATGACGCCAAAAATTCATTCTCGTGTTGAAATAATCCACGAAAATTAATTTTATTTTCAAGATTAATTTATAAAAATTAATTTCTTATTGCATTAAAATAAAGGTAATTCTTAGGAATCTGGTATCAAGTTATAAAAAAAAGGAAGGATTTTTCTAGAAAGCAGGATTCATAATTTGTAATTGATATTTTAGGAAAGAATCTCTTGATTTAGATATGTTTATATTAAATGAAAATCAATTTATTCACTTCAAAAACAAAACTAAATAAAGTTATCTCTTGGTAATTAATCTCAAACAAAAGGTCTTTGGGAAAACCTAGAAGATTTTCCAGAAAAAAATTCTTATTTTCATTTAGAAAATGAATTTCAATGTATAAAATAAGGTTCCATTTACTCAACTTGATTTTGAATAGGATTTATCCCTATTTCATTTCTCATTTTACAAGAACCTGTATTTTTTTATTTGTAAATTTTTTTTGATTATTTGAAATGCATTATTCTTTTTGAATTATGTATTCAATTTTAGCTTAGGAAAATAAAAAGAAATACCTTATTGAGTAAAAGATAATTTTAAAGTTTAACACTAAGAATAAATTAAATATAAAATATAAAACCATATTAATAAATGAAGCTAGATATAGGAATAAAATGGCTTTCAAAATATGAATTTTTATCTATAAGTACCTTAAATCAAATATGTATTAGTGTAGAAATAGAATAGAAAATTGGATCTACTGAGAGTATATTCTCTTTATCCTTTCATTAAGCCAAATTTAGCTATCATTATAAATTTGAATTATTACTCCTTGAAATAAATTAATACCTCAAAAATCCTTATATCACAGGCGTTTTTTAGGTGTTGTCAATACTAATTATATTATCCAAGAATAAATAAAATAAATCAGAGGCAAGGGTTTCTACCATTAATTATTGAATTTGATAAAAGATGGATACCCAAGTAAAATATGATTAAGAAATTCCTGCTCAAGGATTTAGATGGGATCTCAATAATCTTATCAAGTTTATTCATTTAAATTATTTGAATAATATTCATGAAGCATAAATAGAACTAGAAATTTTTGAATTTGAACTGTAATATTAAAATAACTAAATCTCATATAAAAAAGTATTAATTAATTTCACTCGAAGAGTACGGTTCATCCACTAGTGATCATTATTTATATTGATTAAGCAAGCACGAATCTGATAATTCAGTGATTTTTCTTCAGAGCTTTACAATTTTTGACTATTTTACCACTTTTCATCATTTTTTCCTGTTCTGAAAAGAATTTTGGATCCCAAAGAGCCCCTGAAAAATACAATTTTTTCCAACAATAAAATAAGGAAAAATGGGTATTTTGGCCATTTGTCCCAAATCAAAGGAGATTTTTTTAGAAACACATTAAAAATACTTTAATTTAGCTTTTTTTTAATAAATATATGAGATCTCTCAATTAAAAATGATCTTAATTAGGGTTTTGAGCTGTAAAATACCTAACAAAAACCTTTTTTATTCAAGTTCTTTTAAAAAACCAAGAAAAAATTTGGCCGTGTATTTTTTCAAAGAAATATTCAAATATACACTGGAGTTTTTTAACTAAATTAATTTTTAGTCTTTTCTTATTCAATTGAATATAATAATTTTAGATTTCTTTTAAAATAGTTTTCCTTCGACTCAGAAAAAATGACTAAAATAAAAAATTTTACCACTTTATTTTTGAGAAAAAATATTCTTTGAATCTTTTAAGACTCAGAACTCATGGGAAAAAGGAAGACATGTAAATAAATTCTGAAAAAATTCACCATTCAAATTTAAAGAAAAATTAGATGTGTGTATAAAACCAGTTTTGGTATTATTTATTTTTTGAGTGCATTCTATACCTCATGTCTCTAAAAATCTTTGATTAATCTTTCTTCCCTTATCAGCTTATTTATTGATAATATTGGGGAACTTATGAGCTGATATTTATGATCAAGAGAAATAAGATTTTGATAATGGGCTATACTTTCATAAGTAAATAATTCCCCTATAATATTATGGAAAAAGTCTTGCAACTGTGGTATCATGATACTAATATTTATGGAAAGTTTTGTTTTTTAAAATGAATCATGAAGAGTCATTAGTGAATTAAAAGATAATATTCCATCTGTGCAGAATTTTAATTTTTCCTTTATTACTTGATTGTCTTTAAAATTTTTTTTTTGAAAATATAATTATGGGGGTTATGATGAATATTGAATCAAATACATTCTCTATTATATTGGAGTATTAGCCGCTATCCAATAGCCCAGAAATTGGGAGTTCATTTTGAAGATAAAATTATTAGTCTAAAAAATACCAATGAGGGATTGGTTTCTCTGGGATTGGAAAATAGAAAAGAAATCTTTAGGTAAAATAAATAACTTTTCAATAACAAAATGTGTTCAAAAATATTAGTTCTTTATTTAAATATAAATTTTATCTGGATTGTGGTGTATAATAATTAGAATGTTTAATGAAATTTTCAGAATTATTCAATTATCTTGGGTTATAATAATTCCCAATCCTTCCAATAATTTTTATTTTGAGAAATTAAATAGCTTTTTTCTTTGAATTATAATTTTCCCTCTAAAGTGAAATAATAATCTTTTGCATATATGGAATGAAAAAATAATTGATATATCTGGATTTATTTAGTTTATAATTTACTAAGTTTTGTCACAAATTTTTTGGATTTTATACAAAGATTAAATATAATAATTGATATTTAGAATTTTGAAAACTCCAAAAATTATAAGTTATGATATTATCAAATAAAAAACCACTAAATATGATCCAAAATACTATATAAAATCAAAACACCACATCATTTATTCATTTATAATACTCATTTTATATAGATATTTAGCCGCCAATATTCCACTCTGGTTATTTAAAATATGTTTCCTTTAATAGAATTATACTCTTGACAAATATCTCATACCTCTTCATCCACACCCTTATAAAAGACAAATCTAAAGTGATGAACTTTTACCGTGATTCAAAGTACTGTAATTACACACATTCAATAATAATTAATAGTTATTAAATTTTAGGAGCATCCAGGGTGAAATTCATAAACAAATATCTTTCCGGCTAGAAAATTTCAAACCTTATCCATACACATATTCAAAAGATGATTTTGTAAGCTTTTAATCAAAAAATACATAAAATCATGTTTCAAAACCCACCACGCGGTTTTAATAGCAATCGATATTGATTTTTATTATTCAATTTCATATATTTTCCAAGGATTAGATCAAGAATATTCCTAAATGAAGTCTATACTAAATTTGAAATAGAGGACTTTAGGAGAAATCTTTATTATATCTGGGCTATACATGAGATACTTCCTTGATATATATAAAATATCATCAATTAGGTCATAATTTAAAAAACTGGCAATTCATATTTCCAAATTATGAAAATTTCTTTAGATTTCTGACTGTATGTTTAATTGTGATAGAGATAGGGATTTATGACAATTATTTATGGATTCTTATATAGCTTATATGAGAGTAAATTAAATAATAGAGAATAATACACTACATGGACAAAAATGCCCTCATTTGATAATCTTTAATAATCAGGTTCATAATATATACTCAAGAAAAAGGGAAATTAAGCTTTGTTAGATTTTTCTTAATTGAAATAGGTATCTAATCTAACTTCATTTTGAATTTATAATCCAAACATTCATTAAGGTATATTTAGAATAATTAAATATACCACTAAACACTTAGAAACTTAATTATGGTTTGAATGATGAATTTTTCATCCATCATGTTAGATATCACCATAGATTTCTCTTTCATATAAGACATCTTAATAAATTTTAAACAATTATATAAGCTTTGATATTTTTCTTTGAAGATCAATATTACAGACTAATAATGATATTGAGATAGAAATCCTTGGTTCTAAATACTGATTTGAATTATAAAGAAAAAATATTTCAAGTTTTTTTTATTTATTTAAAAAATTCCTGAAGCCAAGAAAATATCACAAATGATTTTGGATAAGTGGTGGTAATCAGGAACTTGAATTGTAAAATTCATTAAGCTAAATTTTTCTCAATAATGATTATTAACAAAAATTAATAATGAGGATAATGATCTAATAAAGCTATCAATTGGAATTTTGATCAAAATAACTTCTTTCAGAAGCTTCATAATTATCAAATATATTTCAAATTGAATAGAATAAATAAATAACCTCAGGTATATAAATTCAATTCAATACCTTCAAGTAAATTTTTTCAGGCTCTGATCGTTTATTTCATCTTATTTAAACAATTTCATGATTTTTTATCAAATATGAGTATCTTTATCATCTCAGATGATGAAAATTTATAGGAATAAATATCTATGATTTATAATGTCATTAATATTAAAGCTTTCAAAATTTCTCTGATTTATGCATTATAATTTTTCATTTTTCTTAAAAATATATATTTATCACTTAGAAAAGATTTTCATTTAATAATTTTAGGTTACCATAGCTTATAGCTAGTAAATAAAACATGAATAATAAGCTTCAACTACAGCATAGTAAAATTGAAAAAAAATAGATATATACGTCTGATTTATTTCCCTAATTGAATGAAATTTAACATTATAAGTATGAAATTGAATCAATGGATTAATTCTATTATTTTTTCTTTATAAATCTTTCAGCTGAATTTATAAGCCAATTGGAAAGTTTTAATATTCAATTATATAGTGATTCTCTTTTTAACTCTTTTTTTAATCAAGTTGAATAAAATTTTTAATTTACTTTTTGGTGATTTTTTATTATTTGACTTTCATATTTAGTAAAATAAATTTTTATAAAAACTAAATTAGTGAGATTAATTGAATAATTTTTACATTTTGAAATTTATTTGAGAAGGAAAAATACCAAGATAAACTAATTGTTTTCCTCAAAATATAACTCCTATAAAATCTGTTCTCACACATTTTGAGTGGTAGAGTCTCTCTTTATTTGAATTCCTCTTCGAATATTTTTTATTTGAAATATACTATTTCTTCATAAATGGAATACTTATAAGCTTTAGAAAACCTCTAAGTGAATAATGTAGCTAATAATTAACACTGATTAGTTTATCTTTCCAATTGTTTATAACACAATCTCATTGAGGAAATTTTGTATTTAATATAGTTTTAATATCAAATCCCATCAATATTTGCAATTATAGCTCACAAATAAGTTTTCTTTAAATTCATAATTTAAGTAAATATAAAAATCATTCATTAATATAGTTTTGAATATCTCGGATAGAAATATTCCTAATAATATTTTGAAAAGAAATATTAAATATGTCTTTTCTGTTTATTTTTGAGCTATTTATCACATCTAAGTAGCTATTTAGAATAATAAATTAACTTCTCTTGCCTAATCTCTTCATATTATTACAGTACTAGGACACAAAATATTGTCAGAGTTCCTCATTGAAAGAGGTAGATTTATTTATTTTCATTGAAATGGTCAAGGCATTTTTTCCAACCAAAAAAATTAAGATTATAGTAATCTTTGATTTTATAATGACCTAATACATATGATCTCTCTATTTTAAAGGACAATAATAATGGAGCTTATCAGTTAAAGCTATATCTGAAGATTCATAATTAACAAATTTCTAATTAAAAGAATAAATATAAGTTATTATTGAAAAATATCTTTGAAACTTAATTCAGCAATGAAATAGTTCAAAGGTATAAATTTTATTTTTTCAAATTTTCAATATTTTATTCCTATCATTTCATATGAAAAATTTCCTTTATTCCAATTATTATTTGAATAAAACTACTTTATCCACACATTCTTTAGCTTTATCCAATAACAGAAAGGTATTTCACAAATACAATGAAATTAAAAAAACTCAATATGTAAGATATTTTCAATTATATTTATTCTGATAAGGAGTTATTTTGGATTTCCTTCCTCAAACGCTTTCCAATATTTTCCCTTCGTAGTTTAAAAACACTGTCATGAGGAATAAAATGATTCCATTTTGATCTAAATTTAATAGGAATGATTTTTTTACAACGAATCATGTTCTTTTCTTTGAAATACAAAATGATGAGGATATAAATATCAAAATTTGAAATATTGGATTTTTAAATTTGATAATTCATATTACAAATAAATCTTGAAAAAACTCTCATTTTATTTAATAATGTTTAATTTTTACTTAAAAATTTCATTTTAAATTATTAAATACATTTATTCCATCTTAGATTAACCCGATTATATTATTTTAAAGGTTATTATTCGGGTTAATTTCCAGCTTAAGAGACTTTTTATACTCATTGGAGACTTGGAATTAAAGATTCCAGAATTGATCCTTATATATATATAATTTATCCTTAAATAAAGATTTTATAATAAAATAAAACCAAAATTAATTTTTATTCAATTCAATATTATTTTCATTTTATATAAAGTGATCCCGTCATTTTAAAATATATTTACCCATTTGAACATGGTGATTAATGACCCCTTATTATACTTTATTATTAAGATAGTCAGAAAATTATTGGATTCATAATCAAAATGATTATAATAATTTATTAAAAGTATATTTTGAAAATATTTAATTTAAAATTTATTTTTGTTTTTTATTATTAAAGTAAAATTCTATGAATTAGATTTATTTCTATAATAAAAAAATTAGTAATAAAAATACAATTATTGATGGATTGTTTGTTCATAATACAAATTAATAAAGAAGTAATAATTTAGCATTCTTTATTTATTATTATTTTGGTAATCTATAATATCATATATAGAATTAGATACAATGAATTTAAGGGAGGTTAAACAACTCAAAATATGTATCGTTTTTTGAAAATTGTATGATTTTTTACAAAAATATTTTTCATTAAAATTAATCAAATAATTATTTTTGAAAATGTTTAATTACACTGATAAATGTTTTTTGAGAAATACGGAATGTTTTTTGAGAAATACAGAATGTTTTTTGTAATATATGTTCTAAGAATATCTCTATTTTATGTTAATATGGGCTATTGGATATGGTGATGAGTTTCTACACATAAAGGGGAAATATTGTTTTTATTTTGGTTACATCTTAAATCAGTATGGTTTGATTAATCTGTTTCATATTCAAGATAATTAGGCTTTAAAAAATTAAATTTAAGTCATGGACCTTTGAATTGAATACTTATTACTATTTCTATTCCTAGAAGTATTATTTTAAAATAAAAATCAAGATGATAGTATTATATTTGAAAAAAAATAATCATAATATCTTCAAATAAGAGAATATAGTAATTATATATTTTAATATCCTAAGGTATATGAGAAAAAGATAGTACTTATTCAATGAATATCTTTATGAATTAGTTATCACTTATACATTTGGGCTTTTGAAATGTAAAATTGTGATATATAATGGAATAATAGAGGGAGATTATAAGCTATAGAGGAATGTCTAATAAGATCTTATTTACTCAAAAATGAGATATTCTTTTAATAAATTTATCTTTGAATTTTTTTTGGTTGTATTATTAAATTTTAAGACTAATAGCTCTTCAATTTATTCAAAAGAAAGAATGATTAATTTGATTTCTCAATTGATTGAAGATTTATGGTAAGAACTACTTGTATTGATAATGGAAAATTTAATAATTAATCAACAACATTATTATTTAGCCTTTTTAACAAGAAGTATTCAAAAACTTGAAGAATTCAGTATATAATTAGAAGGAGAAATTTTTGTTATAAAACAATGGAGAAATTGTTTATAACTATTTAATTTAAATATCAACTTTTCCCCTTATTGTTTCTGATATGGTATTATATAGCAAAAAAAGAATAAATTATTAGAAAAGGTTTCTTTTCATGGAGGATGTTGGAATTTTTGAAAATACTGCTACATTACAACAGTAACTATGGTTTTAATTTTAAGGGAACTTTAATTTTACCCCCCTTATCTACTCATATTTCAATATCTTTAGTAGATCACATCATTTGAATGTATTTAATACTAAATCATTAGTGTTAGCCTCAAAGGTATTCTCATATACCCAAAAGACGACAAAGAATAAAAATAAAAGATTTAATTCTAATAAAAAAAATTAATATAAAATTTTAATGAAGAATTAACATTAAATTTACATTAAAATTCAAAAATGTGAAGATATATTTTTGCATGGAAAAATTAAATAAAAATAAAATTTAATCAAAAATATCAAAATTGAGATATTATTTGGAAAAAATTTAATGAAATTTATTCTAACTTTTTTTTCCAATAAATAAACTTATAGAAATTATTATTGCTTTTTTTAAATAAATAATATAATAAAAAGCATCTCATCATTGGATTCCTCATAAAAAAATTAGGTGGGGTCATCTCTGAGTGAAAATTCTGTAACTCAGCTCTAAGTAAGCTTAAATTGAGTTTTTAGTATTTTCTTTATGAAAATTTAAAAATCCTCAAAAATTCAATTTAATTAACACTAAATGTGGTTTTAACCATAAATTTCTGTATTAAAATTGAGGTATGGTGGGAAGTTTGGACGTTATTTGGCGTTGAAATATCAAAATTTGTGGATGTATTAAATAAGTGAACTTGAATTTAAATATTTTGAATAAATAGTTGCAGTTATTCAAGGTAAATTTTCAATTTAATTAAATATTTAGATTCTCAGTATAATACATGATTAGGAATTAAAGGAAAACAATTGGAAAGATTGATTCTGAGGGGGAAAAGAAATTTTGGCTCCAAGGGTGCCAGACTCTCCCAAATTCCTTGCTGACAGGTGATATGCCAAAATTAACACAAAATTTCATTACTTTTGGCCTTGAATTGAGTCACAGGGTCTGTGACTCAATTTATGATGAGGTTTTGATACCAACCAGGATGATTTTAACTGTTAACAAAAGGGTAAAACTACCCTTAAGCAAAATTTTTTTATTCAAAACAGTTTTAACTTATTTTGAGGTCTCTTACACACATTCTGAAGCTTTCTGAATGATTTAAACCAAGTATTACTATAGCAATAGCTGGTTTAAAGGACTAAAATTTCTAAAGCCTTCCCTTTTTTGGTCCAAACCAGAGCTAAATGATTCCATAATTGGCTTTTATGCTGTGGGTTTTTCTCTCATGACTGATTAGAGTAATTTTTTTTTTGAGTAAGAGAATTGGTGGCTATAAAAGAATGTCTTCTTTCCCCCACTTTTCACTTAATGCTATAATCTTTTTCTTTGATAATTAGCTTAAATGCTGTTAAAAAAATGAACAGAATATTCCAGAAACCTTCTTTATATATATAAAAACCTTTTAACCATGTGAAGAATTATTTGAATCATTTTGACCCTTGAGCCACCCCAAAAGTGAATTAAATAATCTTTTGTCATTGCTAGCCTTGTCACTTTGTTTCCAAATTTACTATTGTCACCTTTGGATGTGTTTTCTCTTTAATATTATTTTTAGGTACTCTTCTCTCATATAAATTTCCTGAAGTTCTTTTCTTAATTAATTCCAACTAAAATTTCTTTTGTAGCCATAAATATCTCCTGTAGAGTATTTTTGGATAAACATTTATTTTTGGTAACACAATAAATCTTTATAATATTATTTTTTTCACTTACAATGTTAAAAAATTAATCTGCTGTGGTTTTTCTAAGAACTCCTAAATTTATTTCTTTTCAATTAAATTTTTACCTTATACAAATTTTGAGGACAAGAGAATTACTTGATTTTAATCAAAGTTTCATATCCACACCATAAAATCAGCAATACTCATAAAGCAAACTTTAAAAAGTGTTTTTCTCTTCATTCAATTATAAAAATTGAAATTTTTGTCAAAGGAAAAAAGATAATTCAAATTTGAGTTATTTCTCATCTAAAAATAAAATTCTCTTTTCTTAACTGGAACTTCTGCTTTCAAACCATTCTTTCAATCAAAGCTAAAAGAAAATTCCAAGTAGTTCTTTCATTAAAAAAAGCAATAAGACTTTTCAAATAAAGGAAATATCATTGAAATTACTTCAGATACAAAACATAATTCAAATTTGAGTTATTTCTCATCTCAAAATGAAATTCTCTTTTCTTAACTAAAAATTCTGCTTTCGAAGAATTTTTTTAATAAAAGCTAAAAGAAAATTCCAAGTATTTCTTTCATTAAAAACAAAAACAATAAGAATTTTTTGAATAAAGGAAATATAATTGAAATTACTTCAGATACAGCAGTCAGTGAATCTTCAATAGAAGAAAAACAAAGTTAAATTCGAATCATTTATTCCTTTTCTTTTGTTAATCTACTTGTTTCAAATAAATAACATTAATTATTCATTCTTTAAGGATTAATAATAGAAGGGGAAAAAATCATTTTGATCATTTCGGAAAAATTTAAGCTTTTTCTTTATTCTTTTTTGAAATTTTATATATCTATATTTAGAAAATAGATTCTGAGAGTTTTGCTAGAATTTTGTTTTCAATTAAATAAAATCAAGTTAAATAGGAAATAATTTTTCTCTATTTTAACATTGAATGAAATAGAATTTATTTTTGTTTTATTAATTGAAATAATTTCAATGATGAGAGTTTATCATTAAAAAATACAAAATTAAACCAAAACATTTGTCCTTTTTTCTTTATTTTGCTTCTTAACTATTTGAGGTATCAACATTTTACTCAGATATCTCCAGTTTATTTGAGGTTTGTGTCAGATTCTTTTAATAAGTTCCTATTTCTCAGATGTGGGGTCAAAAATGAATAAAACTCCCAAAAGAATTGAATAAAAAAAGCTATCTTCTTGAAGAAAAAACATAAACTGTGTGAAACAATTTAAGTGATTTTTTTAAATTTTACGTTTTAAACTTTTTTTATTTTCTAAAAAATGAAAATGAAAATTGTTTGACTTTCTTTTTTTAATTTGAATCAGAAAATCTCAAAATTCAAATGAACATTTTTTTGATTTTTCCATTTCAAGAATTCTTTTGAAATATGCTATGTAAGGTTTCTGTTTGAATTATATCACCCAACAGCTCAAATTCAAAAATTAATCTTCTTTGAAAAGAAAAGAAATATTGTATTTCATATTACAAAAACCTTCTCAATATCTTAACTATTCTTTTCAAAAGAAGGAAGACAAAATTAAAATTATTCATTTTTTACTGATTCATTTAATCCAAAAATTGGATTAAAAAAAATTCATTTCATTTTTCATTTTATTTTAACCAAATTTTGAAAGATATATTGATAATTGGATTGATTCATTTATGAATTTTAGTGAAGTCAGGTTACTTCAAGACAGGATACTGGTAAAAACATGTAAGCCATTATGTTTTTTTACCAATTTATGGCCAAAAAACCTGATTTTATGGTAAAAACATGTTAGTGGCCTATTTTGTTTAAAAAATTTCTCTAGGCTTAGTTTTGAGAATTTTTTTAATTTTTTTCCACATCTCTTTTGACATGGGATGTGAAGAGCCCCAAATTTGTTCATTTTTTTTGAAATTTCTCCAATTTTGTCTATTTTCTGGAAAAAAAAATCATTAAAAATTTTCCCACTTATGAATTTCCACAATTACCTTTTCAAAATGAAGGGTATAACCTTGATGATCAAAAACCAGAAGCCCAAAATTTTGGGATTTTTTTGTGTGGGACAATTGCATGCTCAAAAAGTGCTTTTTTTATATATTTTTTTGTTCTTTTCTGTAAGTAAATAAAATTTCATTTATGAAATCAATGAAATTAAAAATTTGATTTATGGTATTATTTGAAGTTAAATTTCCATTTATTGCATCAATAGTAGCATAAAAATTTCATTTATAGCATTAAAAGCTCTATAAATGGTATCAACAATGACATATGAAGGTCAATTATGGAATCAATAATGCCATAAATGGCATTGACAATGGCATAAAAATTCCATAAATGGTTTTTTTCCCAATAAAGGTGTCTTTTGGCTACATTTAAATTAGAAAACACCCCTCATGTGTTTTTACCAATTTATGGCAAAAAATTGTAAGTGCTTACATGGGTTTACCAACACCCTTAAGGTATTAGTAAAAAAAATAATCAAAATGTTAACTAAATTTATTTAGCAAACAGCTTCATGTTTTTATCAATTTTAGGCCAAAAAACTTAGTCTTGGTAAGAATAGTACCCTTGAGTATTATTTTTGAAAAACATTCCATTATAAGGATCTTGAATAATTCCAACCTCCACAAAGAAACTTAATAACTTAACTTGGTACCACTTAACTAGCCCCTTTTTTGTCACAAACTCAGAAAAGTTCCAGATATGCTTGGAGATAATTTCTTGGGGACAAATTTTATTTTTTTTCCTTTAATTATAAGCTTCAATTTCTTCTATAAATAGCTTCCACTCATATGTGGAATCTTCAATATAATTTTCAGAACTTTTTGATAAGATGAAGGGGTCAAATTCCTAGTAAGCAAATAAGTTCTTTTTTCCAGCCACCTCAGAAATAGTCACCAACTATCTGAAGCTGAAAATTTTTAAATGATCCAATATACCGTTTTTTTTTAATTTTATTAATTTTAGGAAGGTATTTCATGCTTATTTTCTTGGATTATCACAGTGAAAAAATTTAAATCTAAAATTTCTTTTAAATTCTCAAATTTGAGAGTTTTTGGCACACTATTTTATTAAAATATCATGGAAACTTCAGAAAGCTGGATTTCCTTATTTAAAGTGTAATAAGGTCTTTAGAGACTTTTTATTAGAGGTTTTTGGACTTATTTTGGAATTTATTTAAACTTGAAAATTAAATTAAATCTTGAAACCACTTATTTTTTTAAATTTTCAAACCAATTAATCAAAATTTTCATGTTTAAAAATTTCTCTCTGAAAATTTATCCACTGAAATTTTTCAAGAAAAAGAATATAATTTTTTTTTGAAATTTACCTATATTATAATATCATACCTTTTGCTTTTTTCATTGGTTTTCAAATATCATCATTTTAATTCACTACACACTATCAACATTTTAATTTTCACCATGTGGTAAAATTGCAGTTTGCACCTAGGTCTGAACCAAAGCTCAGGAATTTCACCTAAAATTTTAGGTTATTTTCCCATTAGGTGAAATTCAAACTTTTGTTATTTTGAATTTGGAGATTAAAAATATATAAAATGTGGTGAGAGAATTAATCTGTGCCATTATTAATAGATTTATGGCAAGATTTTATTTGTAGGATTGTTTCCTATTAATAAAGTCCAGTTCTAAAGCTTGATAGAAATAATTATTTATTATTGAGTTGTAGAGAATTATAAATAAATTATATTTTAATTACTTGAAGGAAGATTAAGTGTTTCCTGGAAATATTATTAAACAATTGTAAAATATATGGCTTATCATTTAATTCAAGAGTTAGTAGGGCTAATTGTTATTGAATAAATAGACTTTTAAATTTAGTGTTCATTTTATTTATCATTCATTCAATATCAGCTAAATTGTTTCAATTACGTTTTTCCATAATTTGAAAATGAAAGAAAGTCAGATGATAACAGAGGCGGCCTCCAGAAGAGGAATGGTATTACAAATGTTTCTGGGGAAATGTATTCCATTGATACTTCAATAATTCCACAATTTTATAAAAAATTGTATTGATACATAAGGCAGACCAGATTTCATTCAACTAACTTTCAATTTATTTATTATTCTCATTAAAATTTTGGTATTATAAGTAATTTGTATGTATTAATATTAATCAATGATGATTAATTATCACTTTGGGAGGGTATATGGTGTGAACCTTTGAGATATGACCACATACCCAAAAAGGTCACAAGAATTATTAAAAATAATTACCTTAAAACTACAAAACTGCTATAAATGAGCATAAAACTTGGTTTAACTTAAAAGCCAATAAATAAACATGTGAAGTAAATTACACCATTGGATTACTCATGGTAAAATACACATATACCATTTTTTGTGGCATATCTGTAAAGTCAATATTTAATGAGTTATAAGTAATAACACCTTATAGAAAACATGAATCCTTAATTATTTCAAATACCAATGAAACAAAATGGGAAATAAACTGTACCATTGGATTCCCCATAAAATTCTACACATAAAACAATTAAGAAGCTAATCTCCAAAGTCAATACTTAAAGAGTTAAGCTGAATATATGCACTTTTTTGGTCAATGCATATATTCAAGATGTTTAGCTAATATTGTTTGAAATATACATGATAGGGTGATAAACCAAAAATAAAGTCACCACTTAATTACTGTAGGAACACAGAAATGAGCTTTATTTCACAAGTTAGAAACAAGGTTAAAACCTGTAATGGATTATTGATTAAAATCAATAGAGCTGTTGACCACTTTGTTGTGAAAGTGGTCCAAACTTAAAAAAAGTAGACATTAGGATTCTACTAGCTCATTCGTGAAGAATGAGGTATTTTTTATTATAATATTCAAGGTATAACCCCTTGAAATCATGGTTTGAAGTTTAAAATATTAAATTTTGATGGAAAAAATGAGTTACAAGAAAAATCATCAAAGATAGAACTTTGATGATGTAATTAAATGCCTATGTTAGTGTAATAAGGACATGCCAAGCTATCAGAATCCACTCTCAGAAGAGCTGTAGCGTTTATAACTTAAAAGTTCTTAATGATCAAAGTTTAAGCTTAATTATGATCATTTATGATCACTCACTGTAATCTTATTTTAAGTTTAACAGTAATATAAGTGATAAAATTGATGAATACTATTAGATTATGATTAATACTAATAAAATACACTAATTTTAGGCTTCTGAAAAGCCTATGACATCATCAAACTTAAAGTTACAGTGATAACTCTAAATAATGGCATAATAATGAGGTAAGATGGTTTGATCATGATGTAATCATCACTAAAGCTTGAGATATTGATCAATTCTAGTAGAAAGCATCAGTAAACGTCTACTAGAAGCCTGCTGGACTCTAGAAGGGAGGTATTTACTATAAATAGAGCTCTTTTTACTCTATTTTCCCCTCAGACGCTTACAAAACACTAAAATATTTAAATCAAAAGGTAATTTCTTTATTCTTTATATATATAACTATTATATTATTAAAGACCAAAGACAATCTTATTATAATCATCATCTTTGACATGATTATTACATTTATTTAACTGTTCTGTTTAAAATTCTCTCAAAAACCTCAATTCCACATAAAATTAAGAATATTTGTAATTTTTCTTGAAATTTATTGTAAATACAATTTAGATAAGTTGTATTTATATCTTTTGGCATAAAATTATTTAAAATTATTATATTAAGCATCAAAAGTAGGTTATTTTATTTTATTATAATAATTTTCTCTTTATTATTACTTTGAATAATTCTATAATTAATATAAATAGTATTTATATTAATTTATAACTTGAATATTAGTAATATTATTTTTATTAATAAAAACCAATTTTTCATGCCTTTATTATTTGTTGGTAAAATGATAAAGTGATTTTAAATATATTAATTATCTTATATTAATATATTTATTTATTATATTATTGTTTTCATGATATAAATTATATTATTATATTTATTCAATAATATAATTATTTTTACACCATAATCATAATACTTCTTTATTATTATAATTATTTTTATCTTATTTATTTTATTTATAAGGACATTAATTGTACAATAAGTAAAATATTAGTAATTTTTACTTATTGTTTCATAGTCAAACCCTACATATGGTGGACTTCCTGGCTCTGTCCATGTTATTAGAGTTTTTATAAATCAAAAATAGGACAGAATTTTACTTATGGGATCCCAAGATTCCCAGATTAATGAATTCTAATTGTTTATTCTTGTTGTTTGTTAAATATTAAAATTATTACTTCTTTAAATTAGATTAAAAATGTGGAATATTCTTATTACAGATTGAATCATTATCAAAGAAACTAATATATTCTTAAAAAATAATCAATAATTCCTTTAATTGAAATTTATTTGAAATAATGATAGTATAAAAAGTGTTTGGTAATTTGAAATTTTTCTTTTTTCATATAAAAACCACAGTAAATTTTTCCTTTGAGTACAGGTGAGCTAGTTATTGTGTGCATTATTTTTCATTCAATCTTTAATAAAGCCAATGAGGTATTCATGGAAATCTTAAATGAAGCCAAAATTATTAGCATAACCTGTTTAAATAAGCTTATTGGCCAATAAAGAGTTAGTAGATACCTTAAAAATAAATAAGACTCATAAAAATCAAGCTGATATTTTGATTTTTTATTAAAAGGTTTTATGTGATATTAAAGATTTAAAAAAATTATTCTATTCCCTGGAGCTAAAGGAGAGCTTTCAGGGTTTTATTTTTGGATATTTGTAATTTTCATTGTATTTGAATGATAATATAATCAGGTGCATTGAGCTTTTAGTGTAAGTTATTTTGATAAAAAATACTGAAAATAATTTACAAGTATCTTTATTTTGGAAATGGTAAATTTAAAAGAGGTAAAGGGTTTCAATAGCAAAATTTATGTCATTATAATTAATATATTTTCTGCAGTTGGCGGAATCTAAGGAGTTATTAACAGAATTAGAGTCACCCTTATAAATCTCTTCAATTGGAAGCTAGAAATTATGTAAATACAAAGAGCTTTTTCATTGACTAACAAATGCTGTTAAGGATGAGTTTGGGCTACACAAAACAATATTTCATCATGAAAATAAGATGTTATATAATTACATTGCTATTTTGTATCTGATTTGGTGATTATTTTAGCAAATTATCATTAAAAATAAAGCTATAAATTACTATTACAATTAAAGCTCTGTCACAGGGGCTCTTATGGAAGAAAGAGTGTCCTGGCACTCAGGAATCAAGAGCTCACTTGGAGGGCTCCAAAAGATATAAGGAACAATAAAGATTAAATTTCTTTAAAGAAGAAGAATGGAAAAGACAAGTATTCCAAAGATAAAAGAAAAGATAAGAATTCAAAGGCCAAGGATAATAAAAGAAGCCAAAGGCCAAGAAGCCAACCAAGTGAATCCTCAATTCACTGTTTCAACCTGCCAGAAAAGGGATTGGAATTAGTAAAGGATATGACCACCAATATCCACTGACAGGCAAGGAAGAAAAGAGAAAAGGTGCTAAATTACTGACCTGAGATTATCAGTATTAACTTTAATAAAGTAAAAGAAAATAAAGATAACAATAAATCCAGTATATTAATTAACTGGGGAAAAAGTCCCCAGGTGCTGAAAGGTGGCCAGTATATGTGAAAAGCTGAAAGACTGATCCTGGAAGGTGAGTCACCGGCTGTATTGTCTGAATTGGGTCAATACAGATCTAGCCATCTTGAAATTTGAACTGTGTGACTGAATTCCCACAGCGGAATCTGAATTGGCCCAATTGGGCCAAGTACATACAGGTTGATTGATTGACACCTGTATGGACCAATTGAGTTGTCCAAGGAGTATTGAAATACTTGATGCCTTGACAACTGATTGAAAGAATGTATAACCTCTGAGAATGGCCCTTGGAATAATCCTGAATTAATTGCCAACCCAACTCCTGCAGGGCCAGGTGATTGGTATCCTTGAATGGTCTTCTGATTGCCGCCATGGATTGCCAGACTGATGAGTTAAGAAGTCCTCCTTTGAAATTGGTGTTGGATTTTGGGACCTTGATTTTGAAAGATGGAATTGGGTTCTGAAAACGTCACCATTGAATTGCTGAGCAAAAATGGTTCATAATGGCATATAATACCATCTATGCACCACTCCTGAAACCTTGAGTACGGAGTGCATGGAGTAGTGAAAGAATTCCCCTTAAGGTTAGGGGAAAGCTTGAGCTGAGCTGATCTGGTGGTTACCAGAGGCCATGGGCTGAAAAATGGTCCATGGTGGTTATTGGCCAAAATTGGGTCCTGAGGGTCTTATGGCCATTTTGGGTTTTGATGGAATTTGGGGGCAAGATTGGCTCAGGTGGGCCCAATTGGCCTTGGGGGCTAATGGACTTCCCCCTTTGGCCACATTGGATTAAACCAAAAGGGGCCTAAATGGCCCAAAAAGGCCATTTAGGCCGGGACCCCCTAATGAAAAAGGGTAGTCCAAACCCAATTATGATGGCTAGGGGACCCAGAACCCCCCAGGCCCAAAACAAAGATAGAGGCCTGGGGGTTGGGGATATGAGAATTGGCCAGGGAGGCCAATGATGGCAGGATATGGCCTGAGGCCATAAATGATGGTTGGGGCCATAGAAGGCCAGGGAATAGTGATATGGCCAAATTTGCCATAAATATATGGTGTGGCCAATTGGCCCCAACTTGGTCCCAGGTTGGAATTGCCACAACACCAATGGAGGAGGGTCATTCTTTGTGGCTGTGACAAACTCCCTCCAATAAGCCAGAAATATTAACATGAAAACAATTTTTAATTATTATTAAGCCCAACTTCAAAATAATGTGAGCTATAAAAAAGCAATTGTGAATTTAATTCATTAGATTTGGAATGGGAAAAAAGTCTCTGAGGTCACTTATGAATATTGAGAAATTCACTTTCATAGTGATCTAAAAGTTCCAAAATGGTGGCTAAGTGTTTACCTAAAGCTAGTTTTAGTTTATTTTCCTCCAATTTTTGACTATCCAAATCTCATCTATCCTTTTACTGCTAGAGTTGAGAATGTATAAATTAATTTTTATAATTGAACAGAAAAATTATGAAGGATTTCATTTCATAGTAGCAACCAACTAAATTAGTTTTTTCGGAGCCTATGCCAAATTCTGGACTATTTCTTGGTTTCTAAATTATTTATTCACAATGTAAATTAAATTAAATACAAGCATGAATAATAAATCAAACATTTATTAGGAGAGTAATATATTTACCATTATATTGAAGCTTTCTGATATATAATGATCTAACTCAGATGTTCGAGGGACTCTAAGAATATTGGGTTATCTTACTATGATGATATGTGAAGAAATCACAACTAAACTATTGGAAATAATTCAAATTATGCAAAAATTTCTTCTTTGAAGCTCATCTAAATTTTTATAACTAATATTATCAGATCTCAATTGATCTTGCACTCTTAAGATAAACCTTTTTAACTCTTATGGGTAGACTCTATTTAGGAGAACTTGCGTGATGATTTAGTCACTCACATGATAAACTAAAATTTGATTTTATCCTTCAGAAAATAAAAATTGAGAATTTCTTAAGCTCTTAAAATCGGCTTAAATAAATTTTATTTATTACTTAAAAGCCAAATATCTCAAGTAAGCATATCAAAATTAACTAATTCTTTTGGGGGATTATTGAATGTGGTATATACACACTACAATTTTAATTAACTCACATGGGAATTATCCCAGATAGCTGAGATAATCTTCATGAATAAATATTTATTTTTCAGCCAATTGAAAGTAAAATTAAAAGGAATTAGCTATAATCTCAGACCTATCGGTGAAAAAATAGCATATTATTGTTATGAATTGTGTACAAACTGAAAAAAATAAAAACTAAATCTGTAAGATTTTCCAATTATGAATCTTATTACTCAAAGAAAAAGTAAAACAGATGATTTATTAAGTGAAAATTTTTTTGGCTCAAAGTCTGAAGCAATAAATAATCTCATTAATTTAAACATATTTTATCAAAATCCATTTCATGAAACCATAGAAAACCCCAAAGGAAATAATTTAAATATTAAAATTTCCTAACTTCTGAGTCTTCACCCCACCAATCTTAGCCCAAAATTTAAACATAATAATATTGGTCAAATAGATCCTTTATTTCTCCTCCTCAATTATCCTCTCTTATTCTCTATTGCCTTGAAGTCGAATCTATCAATAATATCTCTATTTCTGAATACAATCTCATTCTTTTTAATTTTGTTGACTTTTATGGATAATTAGAAAAAACAAACTCAAGACATTATCCATATTATAATTTAAATTACTTATATTTGTCTTATTTCTACTTGAAAAGAATATTTTAGAAGTCAAGAATTGGATTAATGAATAAAAATTAGTAAAAGACGATCCAGCACTTAATTGTTGTAAATTGAGTCCTTCTTTTTCCTAACATGACTATTTTCTCTTGTGATTATGAATTATTTTCAATTTCTTCTATAGCTTAATCATTTTGTTCCCCAGAATTATCAGCATTTGGATCTTCAATCAAAATTTGAATTAAATTTCTTTGAAAAAAAGAGAGGAGCTCATATTCCAAACCATTCCAATTAAGTTCCAAATTTTTCATATTCAATTCTTTAAAAAATAATAAACCTTTACACAAAATTTATCATTATAAAAATTGAACCCAATATCAAAAAAAAATAAGTCATTCCTCAAGGGGAATGTGACTTTTCTCCAAATGTTCAGAAGAACCTGTCCACCTGTGGCCTCACAAAAATCTTTGATAATCTAGATAATTCAATTATTCAAATTAAAAATCACAAGAAAATCAGATAATTTAATCACCACACGAAACTCTTCCATCAATAGCTTGTACCAATAATCCAAAGTCTCAAAATAAAGATCCTTCAAAAGAAGGTATTCTTTTTTTATCTTTTCATTATATTTGGAGTATTGAGACCAAGAAATGAAATCATTTTGAACTTCATCTTCATTTATTAATTCCAATAATAATTGTATCAAAATTATTAGTAAACTTTTTTGTAGCCTCTTAAGTTCAAAAAATATTTCTTTTGTTGTTTTTCACAACGTTTTTGAACCAATAAATGAGCCTATTTCTTAATCTTGATAACTTCAGCTGTAAATCAGTGATTAATTTCCCTTTTGATAATTCCTTTCTTTCATAAATCTTTTTCAAATGTAATTTAGCTTCATCTTTTTTCCAACACTTGAGTTTCAAATTTAAATCTTGGGTTTGAATTTCTCAACAATAACTGATTGATTTAGTATTTTAGCCATTCAACTTATCACCATTAGTAGCTTCAACTTCTGAATTGTTGTATTTATATGAATAAGAGATTGGAGATTGAAAATATTAAAATATACATAATTGGATTCGGGTGAGTAATTGGCTAGAATCTATAAAGTTAATAACAAGAAAATCATAATTCAAAATTTACTTTAGAGGCTTTTGAATTAATTTAAGACAAAAATAATAATCAAAAATTAAAAATCTGAGAATAGTTAAGTTAAATATGAATTGAAAATAGCTCTAAAGCCCTTCCAAAATCCCAATAATACAAAGGGCCTTGATACCATAATAAAAGCTAAAAAAAATAAGATTTAATGAGGGTTTACAAGCCAGAGGTGTGTCAAAATCACCCTTTATGGGGGGTTGAAATATCCTTGAATATGAATCAAGGTTTTTGAGAGTGGGAAAGAGGGCCTTTAAGGTAAGACTAGAAGCTCATAGGATAGTAAAAATTAGAAAAAGGGTTGTGGGAAGATTTGGAGAGTAAAATAATTCAAAATTTGGAGGTGTGGGGGTAAAATTAAATAAAAAAGGAAATAATTAGAATTTTATATAAATTTCTAAGGTAAAATGGAGCTTCTAAGCTTATGATTGGTTCCTTACAATAAAATTTGGAATGGAGAGAAGAAATTGAGAGAGATGAAAAGAAAAAAATATCAAAATAATTAGGGGGGAGTTTTTTTCAGCTTTAAGGGTGATTATGGCTTTTTGGGAACTTTATTATCTCTTTGGGTGTGGCAAACTTTGGGGATTCCTTTTATATTTTTACCTATTCTTTTCTGCTTTTGACCATTACATTTTTTTTATAATTTTTTAAAGAAATCATTTTTAATAAAAATATATTTCCTTTTTAGAGCTTTATTTATTTATTTTAAGACTAATAAAAATAATCAATTATTATAAAAAGCAATGATAAATTGTCAAAATTTCAAATTTTATATATCCTTTCAATTTAGAAAGTAAAAAAACAAATATTCTACTTAAGCTTAAAATTGGATTCCTTATTGATTATTGATTAAGAAATAATCAAAGTTAAATAATCATGAGTATTTAATGTCTTTTCAAATAAATATTGAAGTGGAAAATAAAATAAAACGAGTTTCTTTATGGTTCTGGTAAAAGTACATGAGATTTTGGTAAATACACATAAGCCCTTAGATTTTTTTACCAATTCATGACCAAAACACATTAGTGGCATAAATTTCTGCAAAAAACAACCTCAGGCTTAGTTTTGAGGAATTCTTTAATCTTCTTTTTCCATATTTTTTTCAACATGGAATCTCAAGATCCCCATTTTTTTGCCAAATTTCTGCAAATTGGCTAGTTTGGAAAAATATCCATTTTTTGATAAATTAATTTAAAATCTTCCCACTCATGAATTTCCATATTATTTTCAAAAAATGAGGAGGAAAAGTTTGAGAATCAAAAACCAGAAGCCCATATTTTTGACAAATCTTTCTGGGTGGGATAATTTTAGGCCCCAAAAGTGTTTTTTATGTTTGTAAGTAAATTGAAAATTCTACTTATGACATTAATGGAATTAAAAATGTAATTTATGGCCTTAGTGGCATTAGAAGTGTCATTAATGGTATTAGTGGCATTGACAAGGCCATTTATGGGATTAAAAGTGCCATATATGTGCTCAAAAATTCCATAAATGGCATTGAAAATTCCATATATGTGATAAAAAAATTCATAAATGACATCAATAGTGCCATATTTTGGGGGTTTTTGGCAATTTGTTTCCCAATACAGGTTTTTCTGGCTTCATTTTAATTTTGAATGGGTCCAGGGAACACCTTAAGTTCTTTCACCAAAATTCTTATGTGGGTATACCAAAGCCCCCTTTCCATCATCATTATCAAGGAAAATGGAATTCTGGATCACAAACAAAAATTATAACTTAATTATTCAATTTTAAATTTATAAAATTTATTTATTATTAAAAAAATTGAAAATATTTCTTCATATATTTTAACACCCAGCCATTTTTATTCAATTTTACAAACTTAAAATGAATATTTATTTCAAATTTTTAGTTTTTATTTTTTAATTAATAAAAAAACTTGTAAAAAAATCTAATAAGAAAGGTTTTCTCATGAGATTTGATAGAAAGTATGATTCAAATTAGATCTTATTAGAATTATCATTTTATTAAGTAATATTATACTTTAGTCTTAAATTCATAAAAAAAATTATAATAAGAAACAAAAAAATCAAGTTTAATATGCATTGAGACAAAATTTAAACAAAAATATCAAAATTTCATGAAATTCTACATTATCTATTCTTTTTCTTCAATTCCTTTTTTGTAGTTTACAAAAAGATAATTTGATAAAAAAAAAAAAAATCAAAAAAATCAGGAGAAGTATTTAAATGAATTTAAATAATAATGATTACATTTTACTTCTGTTACAATAAAATAAACCATAAATAGAATATAAATTGAATCTAATTAAAATATTGTAAGCCTAAAACATTAAATTGAAATTAAAATTTTTGTTAGTCTCTTTTTCCCTTTTTTAAAACTCCTTTCTGCATATTATTTCAAATAAGTTTCAGAATCGCTTATAACATCAATAAATATTGAATTATAACTGTAATAATTTTCAATGAAAGAATTATTTTTCAAAAAAGTCATTGTTCTACTGAAAATTATAAGAAAAGACCCCAGGATAATTTATTCATGAATGTTTATCATATCTTAAAATTCAAAGAGAAGAACAAGGATCATTATGTGCTATCTTAGTTTTTTTTGGAATAATAGGTGAGAATTTTGAAAATAGGGGATTATTTCTTCAAAATATTTAGTATAGAATCTTGATAATAGGGGGTTTTAAAGTTAAAATATCTTAAATTAAAAAATCCTGAATATTTTAAGAAAATCCCAAATTTTATTTATGCATTCTTCTAAATACCAAACCTTTTGATGTTTGGTATTTCAAGATACAAAAACCCCATTTTTGGTACCAAATCATGGATTTCATCGCCTCTAATACCATATTTCTTTTTCAAAGAAATTTTTCCATGTCACAACTCACTTAATTTATATTTTTTGTTATCATTTATTTATCAAAGCCTCTTTAAATACTCATAAGCTTGGAAACATAAATAATAATGTAATTTATTAACAATAATTGAATAAATTCAATTTAAATGAGAATTTCTTCAAAAAAAAACCGTTTCAAAATAACTCCAAAGATTTCAAATTGAAAAAGATAATACTAAAATAAGATAACTGTAAAAATAATTTAGTTAAACATTTACTTTTTGAACTGATTTAGTCTTTTATTTAATACCTGTGTTTTTTCAATAATATTATTCTAATTAAGCCTCATCATGCTATATTTTAGATGTATCTTTATCTCTTTTTGTTTTTATCAAAATCAAATTTGGAGATCCTAATTTTACAATCCATCTTAATTATAATCAATACTAATATGAAGATTAATTTTATGAAAATTACTGATTATTTTATTTATATCTTCATTTTATCAAAAATTTCAAATATATCTATTTAATTTTGTTCATTTTTTATTTTAAAATATTTCATTTAATTTTGATCTTATCAAACTACTTTAATAAATAAATTATAAAACAACAACACAGAATTTTAAATATTTAAGATTTTTTAAAAAACAACTCTTGTAATTATAAGAATTATTTATATATTCTTTTCTTTATTAATGATATGATTTAATAATATCATCAAACAAATATTTGTCTTCTAATTCTCAATTATACACTGAAACTGGGCCAGTTGGACTTATGAAATTGGAGAAAATAGAATAAAATACCACTTTCACACTAAAAAACCAAAATAAATAATTAAAAATCATAAGTACCCTTTTTTTGTCTTGTGAAATAAAAAAGAAAGAGAATTAATATAATTTTTTGAAATGAATTTTCTTAAGAATAAATCATGAAAGTTTATTTCAATTCAAAAACAAGCTATGAGTAATGTGAAAATTTTTGGGTTTAATTTGAAAGAATGAGATTATATTTAAAAAATATGAGATTTGATTTGAATCCAGAAGAAAAGCCAAAATTTTGATCAAGAAATTTAAACATTTGACTGAAAGACTCAGCTGATAGAGCCTTATTATTGTTATTTTTGATTTTTTTGATTTTTTTTTGTTGATTGAAATGCAAAATGTGGTTTAGTTAGGTTTAAATTGTTTTTGAAAACCTAAATGCTGAGCTTTCAAAAAAAGTTGAAATTTAACCAAATTCCCTAGGGACTCAATTCAAATATAATGGGATTTAAGATTGTAAAATTAGGGTTTTTACTGTTGGATTTGCGTCCAAAATGATTTATTCTTTTAATTGTAAATTTCAAAAGTTTGACACCCCCTGATATATGTTCCTGGAACTGCATCCCAGGAAATTTTTATGGCCCTAGTTTCTTAGTTATCTAAGATTATATACAATAAATAAAGGAATCAATAATAACTGCAGCTGTTTTTGGATGCTTTTCAACTCAATTATGTGGCCTCTTTTTTGACACCAACAGATAAAAGTTACTGTAGAACTGTAAATATAGCTGTAAAGATCCTTTTCTTCTTCATTTGACAAAAAAATTAAGCTTAATGTATTTTCAATTTGAGTTTTATGTTTGCAGAATTTTTTTAAACATTTCTTGTTTAGAATTAGATATTCTGATTAAAGATTTAAAAAAGTTAAAAAACAAAAAACTATATTGTGAGTATTGAATAATTTATTTTTTCCATTTGGAAATAAAAAATATTAGATTGCATGGAACTTTTTTTTGAATCACTTGTTGATTGAAAAAAGGAATTTTTTGAAATATGTTGAATAACAATTCAAATGATATTAAGCATTTTTTAAGTAAATAGTGTTTTTTTTATTTCATCTTCATTATTCAATTAAAAAGTTGAAACTTGAATAATAACCAAGTTTTATGTATCCTTATTTTTAACATCACCCCATTGTTTTAAAAACTTTATTTGAACTGAGATCTATGAGCCCCAAGTAGGTATAAGTTTACTTGAAATTCTCACAACTTTTTTTTGTGATAACCCAAATAAATTGAAATTTTTTTGTTGAAGAATTTACTATTTTCATTTTTTTTTTGCTTATAAATTCAACCATTTTCTGCTCATTTTGGTTTTTTAATTTTAACGTTTATATAGCTTAAAAAATCTTTTTTTTTTGAATTATTCAAAAAAATTTTGTTAAATCTGAAATTTGAATTTTACATTCTCATTTCTAAATTGTCTATTCCTTTTGGATTTGTGCTACAAAAAAATTCTATAAATGTCAGTCTGTTACTCAAAACCCAAGCACAAGCATGACAGTCAAATACCATAAACCAATGGTATGGCCAAAATACCACCAAAATATGGAGCTGAGCTAAATCTTCTCAAAATTTATCAAAAGAAATAGGAAACTCACCCCTTTCCAAATTAACAAGTCCCATCATCATAGGACAAAGAATAACAAGTTATTCCTGCTCAAAGTTGTTGCTGAGCATAAACCTTAATTTTCACCTCTCATCTTAAATACAGAGTAAGAGGCCTAACCCCATCAAATGGGTATTAAAAATGAAGCTCTAAGCCAGGGCTATACAATGGTACCAGCTAAACTGAGCTAGCACCAGTATTACAGAGGTTATGGTCAAATTCAGGCTAAATAAGGGTGAATAAAATATTCACCTCTCATCTAACTTCTACAGTTTTAGTGTGAGATACTTAACGTGGGGTCTTTTTGTAAATAGAACAATCAGGACTATCTTATGGTGCCATTCATTTCTCCATATCTCACCTAGAACAAGATCTATGGGGCAAACAAGCCCAATACAGCTTTTTGCCTAAAACACACATATGTACAAAAATCTTGTACATGGGATAACTTTGCCATATTTAATAATAGCCATACCAAATAAGGTACCACTGTGTAGATCACATAAAGGGATACACACTGAACCAATTTTGAGGTTGATATCCCAAGAACTGACAAAGTTATGGCTGTTTTAAGGTCAAAATCCCACAGTTTGGCCAATACAGCCTTACCATGGGATAATATCCCATAACCATAATTATGAGGTGTCAAACTGATGAATAATCTTGTTTTTACTTCAATACCTCATAGTTCATTCAATAATGGGGTCCCATACAGGTTCTGTACAACATTCTATGCGGCACACATCAGAATCATGCTGTGTGGTCCCCAGATGAAAATTTTCACCCTGTATTGGTGAAAACTGCCCAGATGTGGTTCCAAAGCCACATCTGAGCCCAAAACAGGCTATACAGTCCTTTTGAAAACCACAAGCCTGTCTTATAGAGTGAAAACCTCACTTCCTCTATGTGGAAAGGTCTAGCAGCCTTTCCACCCCATTTCAGGATAAAAAGGGGCCTTTTCACAGCCAGAAAAGGTTTCCTCATCCTGCTCTTGAATTCCTACATAGTATAACTGTCAAAAACAGTTCTACTCTTGGAAAATAAACAGTTATACTTTTAATTTTAAGAATTGTAGACTTTATTATTGTAATCCAACAGGTAAAGCTGCACCCAGGGTTTTCAATAGCACTCACCACCACTATTCTTCAATAGTAAAGCCCTTTTATTTTAATAATAACCCATTATTATACTTTAATACCTTTATTTTTAATATTTATAACCATGTCACAGTCATATTTGAAGCTGTAATTAGTCCTCTTACAGCTTCATCATAGACTCAGCCTGACAATAAAAGATATTTTCAAGTCTTTCATTCAAATATTATTTGATGTCAAAGTCCAATTGATAGAAATAGCTTTGATTTATCTTTCTCTTTTTCTATTATACTTTTGTGTTAAGAAAATATGAAATAATACTAAATTGGTTCAATTTCCAATATGAAATATTTGCTTAATTGTTTAAAAAAGGAGAAATTATTTCAAAGCTTCCAATCATAATGTTTTTGAAGAGATTTTCAATTTCTCTCTTGCAATAAAAACTGATGATATCAAAGAAAATATTATTTTTATTTGTTAAAATTTGAAAAAATATCACTTAATATAAAAGTAAATAATCAATTTTAAAGAATATTAATTGGTGATTTATTTTATAAAAATATCAGCTCTTTTAAATCCTACCTATTTAGCATCAAGAGGGATAATCCTCATTCTTTTATATGCCAAATTTTCTATTATTTTTCTATTTTTTTCTAAACTTAAGGTAAATGAAGAGAAATTTCCTTTTCTTATCTCTTCATTTCAATAGTTAAAAATTTTGTTCCTTTTTTCATTTGAAAATACATTTACTGTTGAAAGAATAGAAATATATAATGGAATTTTGATTTTTTTCATCAAATTAATTTGAAATTGAGCTTCTTTTGTAATCAAAAGAATTAATAAGCATTCTATATTTTCTCAATGGATAGTTATGTAAGATAAAAGGTCATTTTTTATAATTTTACAAACAAAATAATGAGCTTCTTCTTGAGTTTAGATATAATTGTTGATCCACAAGGTTTCAATTTCACTACTTTATCAATCACAGAATTCAAATTGAATGAAATTATAAAATTCTTTTGGTTAGGAATATGAATGAAAAAAATTAAAATCAATTTTTTTCCCTTTCAAAATTCCAAATTCATCTTACCATCAAAAATTATAATAAACAGAGTGATAGTTTACTTTTCTGCATAAAATATTAAGTAGAAATGAATGAGATTTTTTTTCAAAAAATAAATCAAATGATAAACTCTTTCTTTGATAATATATATTCAATGAAATTGTAAGTATTTCTTACTTCAAAACAAGGTCAAGGTACATAGATTTGTCTCATAAAATGAAATCAGAATTAATCAAATTGAAGATTTTTCATATATGAAACCCCCCTTCCTTCAAAAAAATGAATGATTATATTTTTGAGATAAGCTTTTAGTTTTTTATACTGAGAAATATGTCTTGATGTAAAATGATAGATCATTTATAAAATGGTAAAGCTTCTTTTTATTGAAGTGGATATTGAAATATGAGCATAAATTTCAATATTAAAGGGGTAAGAAATCCTTAAAGAATACACAAGAATAATTTCAGAATTTTGCTTACTATGGCCAATTTTATAAATTTAACCAATTTTAGTTTTTCAATACCCACATTAAATAATTTTTTGAGCACTTTAATTAGCTATTTTACATGCATTTATTTCCAAAAGATTTTCCTCAAGGAGTTTATTCAAAGTTACCATGAAAAAAAAGCCACCCCCACTGGCGGGCATAGCAGGTCTAACCCAGGTCCAACTTGCTTTTAACCTGAGTCCCAACCTTGGATCCAACCTTGAAATTTTTTTTGAAGATACTTTAAGCTACATATTTGGTTATTCAGAATTTTACTCAACTAAAATTGAATATTATGGATTTCACATGAGTTTTGTTTGTTTTTGATACATTATTTATCCATGATTCATTAGTACAAGAGAATCTGGAATAATTTTTATTTCTAGCAGTAACAAAAACTTCTTTCATAATCATTTTTGAAAATATTTTCCCATTAATTTACTTTTACTTTTTATCTGGATTAATTGATTCACTTCACATGTTCCCACAATTACAAACCATTAATATGTAAAATCTATTTGAAGTAAGAAACTCATTGTATACAAAATAATTCATAATAATAATTAAACATTTTCCATCTTAATCATCAATTCTATCTTTTTTCTCATGTATTATATTTTTAAGGTACCTCTTACAATTTATATAACAGAATTTATAGATTATTTTGATCAAGAAATCCTTTTTTGTCAAATTTATATCCAATATTGTTTTGGAATCACTTATTTCCACAAATTTTTTGAGCTTACTCTCATTATACTAATCTTTATAAATAGTGTTCAGTATTTATTTTGGAATATTGGTACTATTCCCCTATTATTGGAGTTGATGATTTTAAGTCTATTCCTACAGATCTGCAAGATTTTTTCCCTTTAATAAAAGATCTCAATTATAAAGGGTCTTTTCCACTTAAGATTTGTTACATGTTGATATTTATTATGATTAAAGTATAGAAATCAGATTAATAATAAATTAAGAAGTTCAAATTTCTCAATATGTCATTATTATGAAAACTCAATAAATTGTTCAATGAATTTTCTATTCACAAATCTGAAAAAATGGTAGTATTCAATTTTGAAAGTTCCTATTTGCAGTCCACAATTATTCATCCTTTTTCTCAATTATTTATTCCCAGAGATTTTGAGTTTTTATTTTTAATTTTTATTCTTTTTAAGAATCATGTCAATTTTGAAATTTCCTTTCAAAAGGCACAAATCAGAATCAAAATTAATTTTTATCAAAAGAACCAATTAAATTATTTTTTTTATCAAATTTCACTTTTCTTAAATTTTCCATTTTTTTTCTTTGAATTTTGGATTCTTTTTTCAATTTTGGTTTTCACTTATGAATCTTTAATCATTAGAATAAAAGAGCTTTTTTTTTGATTTTTTCCTAAATTTTCAATTTTTTGGAATTTTTATAAGTTTTTTTTTCATTTTATTTAATTTTTTTGAAATTGTTTTTTTTTCATTTATCAAAGGTCTTTTTATTTTTTTTAATCTTTTTCAATTTTTGTTTTATGTCTAATTTTTTCTTTCTATTCATTTTTTATGTGATTCTCTTTTTTTCTCAACTTTGTTTATATTTTTCCTTTTTTTAATGTGAATTTTTTTTTTCCAAATTGCTTTTATTTTTTTGTATTTTTCTATCTTTTTATCTTTTTTATTCTTGTTAAATATGTTGTATATATTTTTTATTTTTATTTTGATTTTTTTTCACTGTTTTTTTAGTGTTTATTCTTTTGTATTTTTTGTAACTTTTTAATTTTCTTTCAGGGGTGCAAAAACTCCAAATAAGTGTAAAAACACTGACTTGGATTGTCTGCACCCAGGAAAAAAGGGAAAAAAATAAAAAAAGCCAAAACACTCAACAATAAAATTAAAAAAAAAATCAAAAAAATTCAAAGTAAAAGAAAAATCAACACAGCCAAATGGATGTGAAAATGAATGAATAAAGTAATATTAAAAATTCAAAAGAAAAAAAATACAAAATAAACCAAAAAAAAAAATGTACAACATGAAAGATAAGAAATATTCCAACTTAAAAATGAAAAAATAAATAAATAGTCAGCTTTTATGATATGCGAAAATAAAAATGGATTAAAATTTAATGAAAATGAAACGTTAAAAATAAGAAAAAAATTCAAAAACCAAAAAAGATTAATAAGATGAAAAATGAAAAAACCAGAATTCAAAAAATGAAAAGAAAATGGTTAAAAAAAGACATAAAAAAATTTCAAAAATGATTAGAATTTGGAATTTCTGCAACAGGAAATTAGATTAAAATGCAGTAAATGGAAGAATTCAAATTCTTATCAAGTATTTTAAAATTAAGAACAAAAGGTCAAAAGATGCTAAAAACCATAAGGAAGAGGTTTTTTAGTTTGAGGTACTCCCTGTGGATAAAAATAAATCTTCATTGAAATTGGATTAGGATTTCATGTAAATGTCTTAATATTATCAAGTGATATTGATGAAAATTTAAATGCCAAATATATCAATAATTTCACAATCATTGACAAGATGGAACACAATATTTTGGTGTATTTTTTTCATTTCATTTGATTTTTCAGTGTTTCAAACCAATAACCACATATATACTTTTACCTATTATGTAATCAGAATATGTATAAGAGAAGTGGATTCTTAAATATTCCCATAGCCAAATCTCTTCCAACCTGATTACAACAATGCCATCAAAAGTGGGTTGGGAAAAGGTTTCATCAAAGTTTTAATGAAGTTAAACATAAGCTTCATTTAAAGCTCCAAAGAAATGAAAAGCCACAAAAAAAGGTGTTTGAGGCCCATTTTTCCATTTGATAACTTCTAGAGTAATCTATATTTCAAAAATCGAGAAAAACCTACAATCACTTTGCACTTTATTTAAAATATGATAATTAAATACCAAAGGAATCTCTGATTCTATTTTAATCCAACATTCAAATAATCTAAAAAAGTACCTTTTGTAATATCAATGATTTGTATCATATTATAAGCTCTTAAATAAAGGAATTTAAAAAAATATATATTTTTAAAAATTTGAAAAATCAGGAACTTCAAAGAGTCTTTAAATAAATTTCATGCAAATATCAGGGACTAGTCAGTATAATAATGACACCTCAATAAAGAGTTCCACTTGTATGATGCACAAAACATTGGAATGAGAGTTCAGTTCCATGAATTTGATAATTCAAACTCTCAAACAAGACAAAACAAAAAATGGCCAACCATTATTGACATAAATTCTTTTTCATCTTTTGAGAATTTAGTAAATAAAACATTCAAAAATTAACTCCCTTAAAGAGAAAAATAGCCTTTTGTCTCAATGGAAATATAATTGAGCTTAAACCAATTGTATGAAGTGGAAATCCACCTTTTTGGTTTGAGCTATTCCACTTATGGAAGCATTAATAGCAATCTGTTCTTGATAAAGCAAGAGTATGATATTTATTTTTGAAAATTTTTTAAACTTGCATATATATAGGCTGAATTTATTATTTATGAAACAATGCTAAACCCAAGACTAATACCAAATTATCATCCAAAGAATATTAGTAAATTGGTATACAAATTTATTTTTCAAAGTATAAATAAAAACTAATAACATGAAGGAATCCTTAAAGAAACTCAGTAGAAAACCCCAATTTCAATAATTTTTTCCAATATAATATTGATGGGATCAAGAATTTTTATATTATCTTTTCTAGATCTCAGTGATTCTGTTAAACTACATGAATATGCTATTTGTACTCCTGAATATGTTATGTTTTTGAAAAAGGAAAGGAAAGAACATATTTGGAGTATAATCTTATAAATAACACTTTGAAGGTATTAATCCTTCCGATTATCCAGTTGGTTCATTATTGGAAACATAATATTTAAGACCTTCAAAGTGAAAGAAAAATGGATCATTTCATAAGATTTTGAAGCTCAATAATTAAATGAGCTTATTGAAGGAGATCAGATGTACCACTTATTTGAATTGATTAAATAGATAAAATTATCATCTAAATAATTTTCTAAAAATTTGGTTCATAATAAATCTTGCAATCAAGCTTATAAATTGGACAGGAGCTTTTGAATTAAGTGTATTAGTCTCACACCAAGATTACAGATTTGTGTTTGAGTATTATTACAAAACTCTTGATTCAGTGCTAAATCAGTGTCAGATTAATTAAGTTCTTATAATAGTGAATTGAATTTTCATACAGTATTAGTTTTATATGTTTGGAAAAAAATCAAAATATCCATAAAAAACATTCCTCTATGTTTTGAAAGGAATATTTCAGTTTAATAGGTATCTTTAATATACTTAAGATGTCCATTTTTCATCATCAAATATTACCATAGTAACTAAACTATACTTTTTACGCAAATGAAAATAGAAAATAGTATTTGTAATAAATCTGGAAGAAGCTTTGAAATAAATGATTTTCTCAAAAAGTATAAGTGTGATAGAATTAAATCCTTACATCATTAAAGTTAATTTTCACTGAGTTAATGACTTCAATCCATTGATATTAAGTCCTATCAGAATCCCAAATAATTGAATTCTGATCTTCACAAATTTTGTATTTTAGTACATAAAATAAATTAAAATAATATCACTTTTAATATAAAAAAGTGAAATATATAACTGTAACATTTGTTTAAGAAGTGTGAGCCTTAGAGGTAATTTCATATACCCAAAAGACCACAAATACAAAAATAACATATTAATATAAATAAAATAAATTTATTTATATTATTAAAATAAAAATCAAAATATAAATATAAAATTATATTAAAAATAAAAAAATTAATTACAATTTAAAAATAAAAATACATTAAATTTTGTAAGTATAAAATTACATTTATACTTGAAAAAATTAAGTAAAAATGAAATTTTAACAAAATTGTGAAAAAAATAAATTAATTTGGAAAAAATTTAAATAAAAATTATTATAACTTTTCATCCAATAAATAAACACATAAAAATTATTTCACCATTGGATTCTTCATAAAAAATCAGGTGGGGTCACCTCTGAGTGAAATTCTTGTAACTCAACTCTAAATAAGCTTAAATTAAGTTTTTAGTATTTGCAATACAAAAGTTGAAAATCCTCGAAAATTTAATTTAATTTGCACCACATGTGGTGTTAACCATTAAATTTTGTGTTAAAATTGAGGTGTTGTGTTTAGTTTAGAAGCTATGAGGAATTAAAGTATTTTCAATTGAATTCAATTCAAATGTCAAAATGTGCGCGTGTATTACATAAGTGAACTTTGATTTACATATGAGGTGTCAATTATTACTGTATTGTACTGTACAATTGAATTCAATTACATATTGAGGTGTTGTGTTTAGTTTAGAAGTTATGAGGAATTAAAGTATTTTCAATTGAATTCAATTGAAATGTCAAAATGTGTGCGTGTATTACATAAGTGAACTTTGATTTACATATGAGGTTTCAATTATTACTTTATTGTACTGTACAATTGAATTGAATTACATATGTAAATTATAAGTATAATACATGATGAGGAATTATAGGAAAAATAAATTGGAAAGATTAAATTTGGGGGGGGGAAAGGAACTCCAGCTCTAAGGGGGAGCTAGACCCCCAAACTCCTTGCTGACAGGCGTGGGATGTCAAAATTCATGCAAAAGTTCATCACTTTTGGCCTGGAATTGAGTTACAGGGTCTGTGAACTCAATTGATGATGAGGTTTTGATACCAACTGGGGTAGTTTTAGCTGTTGCCAAGAGGGTAAAACTACCCTTAAGATAAAACAATCATAGTAAAAACAGTTTTAACTGGTTTATACACCTCTGACACACATTCTGACATGGTTTGAAGGCTCTAGGCCTGGTATTGCTATAGTAATGGCTGATTTAAGGGTCTAAAATGGCTAAAATTGGCTTAAACCAGCCCTTTTTGGTCTGAACCAGGGTTCAATGATGCCATAATTGGCTTTTCTGTTGTCAGACTGTTTTTCACGACTGACAAGAGTAAATTTTACTTTTGGAGTAAGAGAATTGGTGGCTATAAAAGAATGTCTTCTTTGCCCCACTTTTCTCTTCATGTTAGAATCTTTTCCTTTTATTAATTAGTTTAAACACTGTTAAACCAATCAATAAAAGATTCCAACCACCATTTTTAAATCATTTTAATCCTTTTAACCACGTGAAAAAAATCATTATAATCCTTGTTTGTAACTCTTATAATCATTTTTACCCCTGAACCACCCCAAAAGTGAATTAAAGCATCTTTCATCACTGTAAACTTTGTCACTTTGTTTCCAAATTCACTCTGGTCACTTTTGAGCGTGTTTTCTCTTTAATATTCTTTTTAAAGACTTTGTTCTTTAATTAATTGCTTGATGTTCTTTGCTCAATTAATTCCAATTGAAATTGCTCTTGAAGAAATTTCTTTTGTAGCCTTAAAATATCTCTTGTAGAGTATTTTTTGGATAAATTTTTATTGTTGGTAAAACAATAAATTTTTATAATATTATTGTTTTATACTAATAAAGCTATAAACAATAAAAATTGGCGTGTTTTCTCTTAAAAATAATATTTCATACTATTTTTAATTGATTTTTACCTTATACAAATTTTGAGGACAGGAAAAGTACTTGATGTTTAATCAAAGTTTCATATCCACACCTTACATTTGGGGCCCAGCCGTGATACTTTACCTGTGACAATTTTTTTTACTCTTTTTAAATCTTTTTTCTTATATTGAAAAATTTAAAAACATATAAAAAAATACTTATACTCAAAAAATCCATAAAAAATATTTTTTTTTTCATATTATAAGTGAGGCTTATATTTTCATTTCTTTTTGAAAATATTCTTTTTTTTACTTAAATTAATTGGTTTTTTCATTGATTTTAGTGTCTGACAACATGGTAAGACAAGAAAACATTGAAACAGCCTCAACAGTCACCAGAATTATTCCTGCCAGTACTATTAATTCAGACCATAATAGTACTGTTATTGTGACTCATAATAACCAACCTGAACCAATATCCTCTGAATTGATTAACTTAGACATGAGTAATACTCTTCAGAAAGCAAAAGATTTGGCCAATAGTAAGCTTTTTGACGTAAAATTACTATTTTAAGCCTTTTTTAACCATAATTATGCCTTCAACCAGGTCAGGAGCCAGCTATAACCCCTCAAGCAGCTCCCAGAAAGGTAATAGACGTGATTATGGAAGAGGCCAATCAGGTACAGAAGGAAAAAGGGTCAGTTGATGACTTCCAAACAACTAAAATGGGTCATTCTGAAGCTGATAATACCATTTTACCTTCAAAAAGAGCTGACACCGCCACAACAAGCCTCTGTGGACATATACAAAGCCAGCCACAGTGCATACAACAATGCACTTCAATTCAAAGAGTACCAGATCCTTGCAGACCTGTGGAAGAATTGCATGAATTCTTACCTGACAGTAAGGAAATTCCTGGGCCATCCCAACACTTGCAAATTGCTCAATGGATGGCATCCATTGATGGAGAAGAAAAACATGATTCTGTTGACACTAGAATGGAGGAAAAACAACCCTCCACCACCCAAACCAGTGGCCAGCACCAGCAATTCCAACGTGAAAAAACAGCCACAAGTTCCAAACAAAGGCAAAGGGAAGGCACCAGCCCCAAAACCTTACAGCCAGGGCTACAGGATGCCATGGAAAATGTATTTCAGATGGCCAGAACCATGATGGAATTACAGAAGAAAGAGGAAGCCAGATTAAAATTCCAGAAATGATTTCGGATATATTTGATTCCATCCCAGAGTTGTGTGATGCTATAAATGACATGAAAAAACATCTTTCTGATAAAAATGAAACCATTTGTAACAACATTAAAATAAACAACCTGAGTCTTTGCCAAATTAATTAAACAATTATGTGTTTTGAAAAAGCTTTAAGAACAATTAGAATTTCCAATAATGATAATTCTTTTGGCAATAAAATAAATGAACAATCTGCTATTATTAAAGAATTAACAGATAGATATTCTAAATTCAATATTGATGACATAATTGAAACAATAATTAAACAAGCCATAAATATTATCAAAACAGATAACAAGAAAGTCCTTGATGACATTTCAAATTCATTTACTGAAGTAAAGACATATACCATTGCCTTGAAAAAGTGTTTTGATGCTTCAAAAGAAGAAGTATCAAAATTATCAATGAAATTGAATCAAGTCACTGCTGATAACACAAGACAGACAGAGTTATGGCAAGAACTAACACATAAGGAAGACATGTATACAATTGAAGTAATAAATTTAATACAAAGCTTCCAACATGAATACAGAAATTCCCAAAGGTGTAGCAACAGTAAAATAAATGACATTGAACAAATACTGAACACCTTACCAAGAATGTCTACACCTCTAAATCAAAATGAGGGCACAAGAATTCCAAATCCACAAGTATTGGATCCTGATAACTCACAATTAAAAAATGAATTATCCACTTCTTTTCATAACTTGGAACCATCAATGGGCCAAGCACTCTTGAAAGAAGTTCCAAAACTTAAAGAATGGCCTCACTTCAGTGGTGAAGGAGAGTATGACCATATGGAATTCATTAGAGGTATTTACATGATCAAAGAAGATTTTGAATTACCAGACAGATTGGTAACAGCCAGGTTTAACACCTTGTTTACCAGATCAGCTCACAGATGGTACATCAAAATAAGACAAGCACATGGACACCAGAGTTGGACTTGGTTGAAAACCCAAATCATCAACAAATGGGCAAATGATGCTTGGAGGTTTAAAGTTGAAACAGCCTTTGAATCTGCCAAATTTAATGCTGATAAAGACAAAGCTTTAACATGGTTTTGCCAACAAAAAGACAGATTAACAGCATTATATCCTGACATGTCAGAATTTATGATCCATAGAAAAATTCTGAGACAATGTGGAGGTGACTTAGAGCATGCTGTCAAAAGCAGGACTACTGAACAATCTTCAGCAGAAGATATTATCAATATATTAGAAGAAGTAACCACCAGAACCAAAATTGGTTCTAGTAGGGTGAATCTCAAAACAAGGTTTGATACACCTTGGGAAGATTCTGTGGACAAAAACCCCAAAGAAAATTCTAGTAATATGAAGTATAAATCTGCAGATACAGTCAGAAAGTGCCATATTTGCCAAAGCACCACCCATTTATCCAATACATGTCCAAAAAGAGGGAAAATCAATGAAATTGACATTGAAAAGGAACCAGATGTTGAAAAGGAAGACATAATTGAAGACAATTCAGATGATAAGTCATCCATATTTTCTGAATCTTAAAAAGATATAGAAAATATCAATGCCACTTTTGACATCATGGAATCTTATTCCCACTTTCCACAATTGAGCAATGGTCAAGTTGATTTATCAAAAGTTCAAGATGCACAACTTATGAAGACAAAACCAAACAGAGGGAAAGGTTATACAGCTGGTAACTCCTGTATAACAGAAGTGGTGATTGACAACAAGCTTACCAAACTTTTACTTGACCCAGGAGCCTTCTGCTCCTGTGTTGGAAAATCTTTTCTTAAGACTTGTGTACCAAATTTTGAAGACCAGTTGTTACCAATTGATGGTATAAAATTCAACAGTGCAAGTAACCCAATGAAAGCATTAGGGATCTTTGAGACCAATGTCATATTCCCACACAGCAATGGGAATTTGATAATCACAGTTGAATTTGTTGTTATGGAAAATTGCTCTAGTACCCATTTTATATTGGAAATGACTATTTAATCATGTATGGGATAGATTTACATAATAACAAAGACAGATACTTTACAATTGGGGACAATTAGCGCCAAAAATTTGCCTTTTTACCATTTAAAAGACAAATTACAGTAAACAAAATATCACCAGTCAACTTAGAGTTAGAGAAATTCAAGTCTGAACAGTTAAATGAAGCTGAAATAAGCCTTCATCTGACTGATAAACAAGAAAATGAACTTTCTTCCCTTTTGTATGACCACAGAGGAGCATTTGCTACATACAAAGAACCTCTAGGAGCAATTATTGGTCATGAAGTTGACATCATTCTGAACATTGAGAGACCTTATCCACCACTCCTCAGAAGACCTGCATATCCAGCAAATCCAAAATCAAGAGAAGCTCTGGAAATTCATATCAAAGAACTTCTGGACCTTGGTGTAATAAGAAAAGTAGGCCACAATGAAGAGGTAGAAATAACTACACCAGTCATAGTGGCATGGCATAATGGAAAATCCAGAATGGTTGGGGACTTTAGAGCTCTGAACACTTACACTGTGCCTGACAGATACCCAATACCAAAAATCCAAATTGCCCTTACTCAAATATCTCAAGCAGTGTATATAACCACTATGGATGCCCTTAAAGGATTCCATCAAAATGTGGTGACACCAAGAGCAAGAAAATACTTAAGAATTATTGTTCATTGTGGAGTGTATGAATACTTAAGAATGCCCTTTGGTATTAAAAATGCACCTTCACACTTCCAAATAATGATGAATGAAATCTTCCCTGAAGAACTCTCAGAGGGATGGTTAATCATTTACATTGATGACATTATTGTCTGTTCCAAAACTTGGGAGGAACACATGTACAGATTGTCCAGAGTTTTGACAAAAATTCAATCAGTGAACATGAAAATCTCCTTGAAGAAATGTCATTTTGGATTTAAAGAACTTAAAGCACTAGGACATGTTGTTTCTGGTTTGTCCCTTGGAATTGACAAAAACAAAGTTGCAGCAGTATTGCTAAAACCCATGCCTCAGAATAAGAAGGAAATTCAGTCATTCTTAGGTTTTGCAGGATATTACAGGCAACACATTAAAGATTTTGCATCCATAGCAAGACCACTTTATAAATTGTGTGATAAAGACACAGTATTTGAAATGACTGTTGACAGAGTCAAAGCTTTTGAGTCTCTAAGAGAAGCCTTGACCACTGCTCCACTCTTACTGATGCCAGACTTTAAATTGCCTTTTAAATTGTATATTGATGCATCAGGGGATGTGCTGGGTGCTGCACTTCACCAAGTTCAGATCATAAATGATAAACCTGTAGAAGGACCCATATGTTTCATATCCAGGAAGATCAAACCAACTGAAGCCAGGTATGGAGCAAGTCAAATGGAATGTCTATGCCTTGTCTGGGCCTTGGAAAAATTGAACTACTTCTTGGAGGGATGTGTTTTTGAAGTAATAACAGATTGTACAGCTGTCAAGTCACTTTTAAACATGAAAACACCCAACAGACATATGCTCAGATGGCAAATAGCCATACAGGAATACAGAGGCAATATGACTATTGTTCATAAGGATGGGAATATTCATAAGAATGCATATGGACTAAGCAGATGGCCATTACGAAATAATATTGATAATACTGCTTATGTGCCAGAAGAAGCTTCACCACAAATCCCAATAGAAGGAATAAGTGTTACAGACTTGAACACCACCTTCTTTGAGGAAGTCAGGAATAGTTACAATCAAGATAAGAACTGTAGAATCTTATTCCAATTACTTAACAAATACTGTAAAGACAACTCTCTAATACATTCCTTGGATGAAGCATGGAAAAAATCTTATGATGAAGGAAGATTTCACCTACTGTATGGTATAATTTACCACAGAACCAAGCACACATGTGTCATGAAAGTTGTAGACAGGTCATTGATCAATCTTGTACTGAAAGAATGCCATGATATCCCCTTTTCAGGACATCTGTCTGAAGACAGAACAAGAGAGAAAGTAAAGACCTGCATATGGTGGCCAATGTGGCAAAAGGATGTTGCAGAGTATTGTAAAACCTGTGACAGATGTCAAAAAGCAAATAAATCCACTGGCAAAAGACTTGGAAATATTATCAAAATCCAAGAACCCAGCAGACCTTGGGAAATTGTCCATATGGATTGGGTAACTGGCCTACCACCAGGGGGTGACAGGAGTTACAATGCTTGCCTAGTAATTGTGGACAGATTTAGTAAAACTCCAATCTTTTTTCCATGTCACAAAGATGATACAGCCATGGATACAGCTCTTCTAATATGGAATAGAGTAGTATCATGGACTGGAATATTTACAAATATCATTAGTGACAGAGATCCTAAATTCACCTCAGCACTGTGGACAAATCTTCACCAGCTATTTGGGACAAAATTATTCTTCTCCACAGCCTACCACCCACAAACTGATGGCCTGGCTGAGAGAATTATTCAAACCTTAGAAGATATGGTGAGAAGATTTTGTGCATATGGCCTTGAATTTAAAGATAGTGATGGTTTCACCCATGATTGGTGTACTATTCTACCCGCACTAGAGCTGGCATACAAAACTTCCATCCATGCCAGTACAAATGAGACTCCTGCTATTTTGGAAAAAGGATGGAATCCCAAATTACCCCAAGATTCTTTAAGGAAAGATTTGGTTGAAATACATCCTACAGCTGCCAGCTTCAAAGGAATGCTAGACAGAGCCAGAAAGCATGCAGTAAGGTGCATGGAAGACTCATTTGCATATGCTAAAGATAAATGGGACAAATCTCATGCCACTCCAGATTTCAAGGTAGGGGATTTAGTACTAGTATCCACTACAAACGTCAATAACATCAAAGGATGTAAAAGGCTCAAAGACTCCTTTTCAGGACCTTTTGTCATTAAAGCCCTCCATGGGGAAAATGCTGTTGAAGTAGAATTATCTGAAGAACTTAGCAATAAGCATCCCACATTTCCAGTGAGCTTTATAAAGCCATATAAATCTAGTGATGCTGAGAAATTCCCCTTGAGGAATAAGATTTCCCAAGTTATACCTCCTATTGAGACATCTGGTACTAAGAAAATTACCAAATTTCTTAAAGAAAGGAAATTAAGAACCAAGAAAGTAAGGGAATACCTTGTTAGGTACAGTGACCCAACTTGTGAAGATGAATGGTTAGAAGAAAAAGATATACCAGAAGCTACCAAACTCCTCAGGAGGTTCAGACACACCAGAAATACCAATATTACAGAGTAATATTCTTTTTTAGGTGGAGGGAATGTGAGCCTTAGAGGTAATTTCATACACCCAAAAGACCACAAATACAAAAATAACATATTAATATAAATGAAATAAATTTATTTATATTATTAAAATAAAAATCAAAATATAAATATAAAATTATATTAAAAATAAAAAAATTAATTACAATTTAAAAATAAAAATACATTAAATTTTGTAAGTATAAAATTACATTTATACTTGAAAAAATTAAGTAAAAATGAAATTTTAACAAAATTGTGAAAAAAATAAATAAATTTGGAAAAAAGTTAAATAAAAATTATTATAACTTTTTTATCCAATAAATAAACACATAAAAATTATTTCACCATTGGATTCCTCATAAAAAATCAGGTGGGGTCACCTCTGAGTGAACTTCTTGTAACTCAACTCCAAATAAGCTTAAATTAAGTTTTTAGTATTTTCAATACAAAAGTTGAAAATCCTTGCAACTTTAGTTTAATTTGCACCACATGTGGTGTTAACCATCAAATTTTGTGTTAAAATTGAGGTGTTGTGTTTAGTTTAGAAGCTATGAGGAATTAAAGTATTTTCAATTGAATTCAATTCAAATGTCAAAATGTGCGCGTGTATTACATAAGTGAACTGTGATTTACATATGAGGTGTCAATTATTACTGTATTGTACTGTACAATTGAATTCAATTACATATTGAGGTGTTGTGTTTAGTTTAGAAGTTATGAGGAATTAAAGTATTTTCAATTGAATTCAATTGAAATGTCAAAATGTGCGCGTGTATTACATAAGTGAACTTTGATTTACATATGAGGTGTCAATTATTACTGTATTGTACTGTACAATTGAATTGAATTACATATGTAAATTATAAGTATAATACATGATTAGGAATTAAAGGAAAAATAAATTGGAAAGATTAAATTTGGGGGGGAAAAGGAACTCCAGCTCTAAGGGGGAGCTAGACCCCCAAAATCCTTGCTGACAGGCCTGGGATGTCAAAATTCACGCAAAAGTTCATCACTTTTGGCCTGGAATTGAGTTACAGGGTCTGTGAACTCAATTGATGATGAGGTTTTGATACCAACTGGGGTAGTTTTAGCTGTTGCCAAGAGGGTAAAACTACCCTTAAGATAAAACAATCATAGTAAAAACAGTTTTAACTGGTTTCTACACCTTTGACACACATTCTGACGTGTTTTGAAGGCTCTAGGCCTGGTATTGCTATAGTAATGGCTGATTTAAGGGTCTAAAATGGCTAAAAATGGCTTAAACAAGCCCTTTTTGGTCTGAACCAGGGTTCAATGATGCCATAATTGACTTTTCTGTTGTCAGACTGTTTTTCACTACTTACAAGAGTAAATTTTACTTTTGGAGTAAGAGAATTGGTGGCTATAAAAGAATGTCTTCTTTGCCCCACTTTTCTCTTCATGTTAGAATCTTTTCCTTTTATTAATTAGTTTAAACACTGTTAAACCAATCAATAAAAGATTCCAACCACCATTTTTAAATCATTTTAATCCTTCTAACCACGTGAAAAAAATCATTATAATCCTTGTTTGTAACTCTTATAATCATTTTTACCCCTGAACCACCCCAAAAGTGAATTAAAGCATCTTTCATCACTGTAAACTTTGTCACTTTGTTTCCAAATTCACTCTGGTCACTTTTGGGCGTGTTTTCTCTTTAATATTCTTTTTAAAGACTTTTTTCTTTAATTAATTGCTTTCAGTTCTTTGCTCAATTAATTCCAATTGAAATTGCTCTTGAAGAAATTTCTTTTGTAGCCTTAAAATATCTCTTGTAGAGTATTTTTTGGATAAATTCTTATTGTTGGTAAAACAATAAATTTTTATAATATTATTGTTTTATACTAATAAAGCTATAAACAATAAAAATTGGCGTGTTTTCTCTTAAAAATAATATTTCATACTATTTTTAATTGATTTTTACCTTATACAAATTTTGAGGACAGAAAAGTACTTGATTTTTAATCAAAGTTTCATATCCACACCTTACATGTGGGGGCCCAGCCGTGATATTTTACCTGTGACAATTTTTTTTACTCTTTTTAAATCTTTTTTCTTATATTGAAAAATTTAAAAACATATAAAAAAATACTTATAATCAAAAAATCCATGAAAAATATTTTTTTTTCATATTATAAGTGAGGCTTATATTTTTATTTCTTTTTGAAAATATTCTTTTCTTTACTTAAATTAATTGGTTTTCTCATTGATTTTAGTTTCTGACAACATGGTAAGACAAGAAAACATTGAAACAGCCTCAACAGTCACCAGCATTATTCCTGCCAGTACTATTAATTAAGACCATAATAGTACTGTTATTGTGACTCATAATAGCCAACCTGAACCAATATCTTCTGAATTGATTAACTTAGACATAAGTAATACTCTTCAGAAAGCAAAATATTTGGCTAATAGTAAGCTTTTTGACGTAAAATTACTATTTTAAGCCTTTTTTAACCATAATTATGCCTTCAACCAGGTCAGGAGCCAGCTATAACCCCTCAAGCAGCTCCCAGAAAGGTAATAGACGTGATTATGGCAGAGGCCAAGCAGGTACAGAAGGAAAAGGGTCAGTTGATGACTTCCAAACAACTAAAATGGGTCATTCTGAAGCTGATAATACCATTTTACCTTCAAAAAGAGCTGACACGGCCACAACAAGCCTCTGTGGACATATACAAAGCCAGCAACAGTGCATACAACAATGCACTTCAATTCAAATAGTACCAGATCCTTGCAGACCTGTGGAAGAATTGCATGAATTCTTACCTGACAGTAAGGAAATTCCTGGGCCATCCCAACACTTGCAAATTGCTCAATGGATGGCATCCATTGATGGAGAAGAAAAACATGATGCTGTTGACACTAGAATGGAGGAAAAACAACCCTCCACCACCCAAACCAGTGCCAAAAACTGCCCCAGTGGCCAGCACCAGCAATTCCAACGTGAAAAAACAGCCACAAGTTCCAAACAAAGGCAAAGGGAAGGCACCAGCCCCAAAACCTTACAGCCAGGGCTACAGAATCCCAAAGATTCAACAGGATGCCATGGAAAATGTATTTCAGATGGCCAGAACCATGATGGAATTACAGAAGAAAGAGGAAGCCAGATTAAAATTCCAGAAATGATTTCTGATATATTTGATTCCATCCCAGAGTTGTACGATGCTATAAATGACATGAAAAAACATCTTTCTGATAAAAATGAAACCATTTGTAACAACATTAAAACAAACAACCTGAGTCTTTGCCAAATTAATGAAACACTTATGTGTTTTGAAAAAGCTTTAAGAGCAATTAGAACTTTCAATAATGATAATTCTTTTGGAAATAAAATAAATGAACCATCTGCTATTATTAAAGAATTAACAGATAAATATTCTAAATTCAATATTGATGACATAATTGAAACAATAATTAAACAAGCCATAAATATTATCAAAACAGATAACAAGAAAGTCCTTGATGACATTCCAAGTTCATTTACTGAAGTAAAGACATATACCATTGCCTTGAAAAAGTGTTTTGATGCTTCAAAAGAAGAAGTATCAAAATTATCAATAAAATTGAATCAAGTCACTGCTGATAACACAAGACAGACAGGGTTATGGCAAGAACTAATACATAAGGAAGACATGTATAAATCTGAAGTAATAGATTTAATACAAAGCTTCCAACATGAATACAGAAATTCCCAAAGGTGTAGCAACAGTAAAATAAATGACATTGAACAAATACTGAACACCTTACCAAGAATGTCTACACCTCTAAATCAAAATGAGGGCACAAGAATTCCAAATCCACAAGTATTGGATCCTGATAATTCACAATTAAAAAATGAATTATCCACTTCTTTTCATAACTTGGAACCATCAATGGGCCAAGCACTCTTGAAAGAAGTTCCAAAACTTAAAGAATGGCCTCACTTCAGTGGTGAAGGAGAGTATGACCATATGGAATTCATTAGAGGTATTTACATGATCAAAGAAGATTTTGAATTACCAGAAAGATTGGTAACAGCCAGGTTTAACACCTTGTTTACCAGATCAGCTCACAGATGGTACATCAAAATAAGACAAGCACATGGACACCAGAGTTGGACTTGGTTGAAAACCCAAATCATCAACAAATGGGCAAATGATGCTTGGAGGTTTAAAGTTGAAACAGCCTTTGAATCTGCCAAATTTAATTCTGATAAAGACAAAGCTTTACCATGGTTTTGCCAACAAAAAGACAGATTAACAGCATTATATCCTGACATGTCAGAATTTATGATCCATAGAAAAATTCTGAGACAATGTGGAGGTGACTTAGAGCATGCTGTCAAAAGCAGGACTACTGAACAATCTTCAGCAGAAGATATTATCAATATATTAGAAGAAGTAACCACCAGAACCAAAATTGGTTCTAGTAGGGTGAATCTCAAAACAAGGTTTAATACACCTTGGAAGGATTCTGTGGACAAAAACCCCAAAGAAAATTCTAGTAATATGAAGTATAAATCTGCAGATACAGTCAGAAAGTGCCATATTTGCCAAAGCACCACCCATTTATCCAATACATGTCCAAAAAGAGGGAAAACCAATGATATTGACATTGAAAAGGAACCAGATGTTGAAAAGGAAGACATAATTGAAGACAATTCAGATGATAAGTCATCCATATTTTCTGAATCTTAAAAAGATATAGAAAATATCAATGCCACTTTTGACATCATGGAATCTTATTCCCACTTTCCACAATTGAGCAATGGTCAAGTTGATTTATCAAAAGTTCAAGATGCACAACTTATGAAGACAAAACCAAACAGAGGGAAAGGTTATACAGCTGGTAACTCCTGTATAACAGAAGTGGTGATTGACAACAAGCCCACCAAACTTTTACTTGACCCAGGAGCCTTCTGCTCCTGTGTTGGAAAATCTTTTCTTAAGACTTGTGTACCAAATTTTGAAGACCAGTTGTTACCAATTGATGGTATAAAATTCAACAGTGCAAGTAACCCAATGAAAGCATTAGGAATCTTTGATACCAATTTCATATTCCCACACAGCAATGGGAATTTAATAATCACAGTTGAATTTGTTGTTATGGAAAATTGCTCTAGTACCCATTTTATATTGGAAATGACTATTTAATCATGTATGGGATAGATTTACATAATAACAAAGACAGATACTTTACAATTGGGGACAATTAGCGCCAAAAATTTGCCTTTTTACCATTTAAAAGACAAATTACAGTAAACAAAGTATCACCAGTCAACTTAGAGCTAGAGAAATTCAAGTCTGAAAAGTTAAATGAAGCTGAAATAAGCCTTCATCTGACTGATAAACAAGAAAATGAACTTTCTTCCCTTTTGTATGACCACAGAGGAGCATTTGCTACAGACAAAGAACCTCTAGGAGCAATTATTGGTCATGAAGTTGACATCATTCTGAAAATTGAGAGACCTTATCCACCACTCCTAAGAAGACCTGCATATCCAGCAAGTCCAAAATCAAGAGAAGCTCTGGAAATTAATATCAAAGAACTTCTGGACCTTGGTGTAATAAGAAAAGTAGGCCACAATGAAGAGGTAGAAATAACTACACCAGTCATAGTGGCGTGGCATAATGGAAAATCCAGAATGGTTGTGGACTTTAGAGCTCTGAACACTTACACTGTGCCTGACAGATACACAATACCAAAAATCCAAATTGCCCTTACTCAAATATCTCAAGAAGTGTATATAACCACTATGGATGCCCTTAAAGGATTCCATCAAAATGTGGTGACACCAAGAGCAAGAAAATACTTAAGAATTATTGTTCATTGTGGAGTGTATGAATACTTAAGAATGCCCTTTGGTATTAAAAATGCACCTTCACACTTCCAAAGAATGATGAATGAAATCTTCCCTGAAGAACTCTCAGAGGGATGGTTAATCATTTACATTGATGACATTATTGTCTGTTCCAAAACTTGGGAGGAACACATGTACAGATTGTCCAGAGTTTTGACAAAAATTCAATCAGTGAACATGAAAATCTCCTTGAAGAAATGTCATTTTGGATTTAAATAACTTAAAGCACTATGACATGTTGTATCTGGTTTGTCCCTTGGAATTGACAAAAACAAAGTTGCAGCAGTATTGCTAAAACCCATGCCTCAGAATAAGAAGGAAATTCAGTCATTCTTAGGTTTTGCAGGATATTACAGGCAACACATTAAAGATTTTGCATCCATAGCAAGACCACTTTATAAATTGTGTGACAAAGACACAGTATTTGAAATGACTGTTGACAGAGTCAAAGCTTTTGAGTCTCTAAGAGAAGCCTTGACCACTGCTCCACTCTTACTGATGCCAGACTTTAAATTGCCTTTTAAATTGTATATTGATGCATCAGGGGATGTGCTGGGTGCTGCACTTCACCAAGTTCAGATCATAAATGATAAACCTGTAGAAGGACCCATATGTTTCATATCCAGGAAGATCAAACCAACTGAAGCCAGGTATGGAGCAAGTCAAATGGAATGTCTATGCCTTGTCTGGGCCTTGGAAAAATTGAACTACTTCTTGGAGGGATGTGTTTTTGAATTAATAACAGATTGTACAGCTGTCAAGTCACTTTTAAACATGAAAACACCCAACAGACATATGCTCAGATGGCAAATAGCCATACAGGAATACAGAGGCAATATGACTATTGTTCATAAGGATGGGAATATTCATAAGAATGCAGATGGACTAAGCAGATGGCCATTACGAAATAATATTGATAATACTGCTTATGTGCCAGAAGAAGCTTCACCACAAATCCCAATAGAAGGAATAAGTGTTACAGACTTGAACACCACCTTCTTTGAGGAAGTCAGGAATAGTTACAATCAAGATAAGAACTGTAGAATCTTATTCCAATTACTTAACAAATACTGTAAAGACAACTCTCTAATACATGCCTTGGATGAAGCATGGAAAAAATCTTATGATGAAGGAAGATTTCACCTACTGTATGGTATAATTTACCACAGAACCAAGCACACATGTGTCATGAAAGTTGTAGACAGGTCATTGATCAATCTTGTACTGAAAGAATGCCATGATATCCCCTTTTCAGCACATCTTTCTGAAGACAGAACAAGAGAGAAAGTAAAGACCTGCATATGGTGGCCAATGTGGCAAAAGGATGTTGCAGAGTATTGTAAAACCTGTGACAGATGTCAAAAAACAAATAAATCCACTGGCAAAAGACTTGGAAATATTATCAAAATCCAAGAACCCAGCAGACCTTGGGAAATTGTCCATATGGATTGGGTAACTGGCCTACCACCAGGGGGTGACAGGAGTTACAATGCTTGCCTAGTAATTGTGGACAGATTTAGTAAAACTCCAATCTTTTTTCCATGTCACAAAGATGATACAGCCATGGATACAGCTCTTCTAATATGGAATAGAGTAGTATCATGGACTGGAATATTTACAAATATCATTAGTGACAGAGATCCTAAATTCACCTCAGCACTGTGGACAAATCTTCACCAGCTATTTGGGACAAAATTATTCTTCTCCACAGCCTACCACCCACAAACTGATGGCCTGGCTGAGAGAATTATTCAAACCTTAGAAGATATGGTGAGAAGATTTTGTGCATATGGCCTTGAATTTAAAGATAGTGATGGTTTCACCCATGATTGGTGTACTATTCTACCCGCACTGGAACTGGCATACAAAACTTCCATTCATGCCAGTACCAATGAGACTCCTGCTATTTTGGAAAAAGGATGGAATCCCAAATTACCCCAAGATTCTTTAAGGAAAGATTTGGTTGAAATACATCCTACAGCTGCCAGCTTCAAAGGAATGCTAGACAAAGCCAGAAAGCATGCAGTAAGATGCATGGAAGACTCATTTGCATATGCTAAAGATAAATGGGACAAATCTCATGCCACTCCAGATTTCAAGGTAGGGGATTTAGTACTAGTATCCACTACAAACTTCAATAACATCAAAGGATGTAAAAGGCTCAAAGACTCCTTTGCAGGACCTTTTGTCATTAAAGCCCTCCATGGGGAAAATGCTGTTGAAGTAGAATTGTCTGAAGAACTTAGCAATAAGCATCCCGCATTTCCAGTGAGCTTTATAAAGCCATATAAATCTAGTGATGCTGAGAAATTCCCCTTGAGGAATAAGATTGCCCAAGCTATACCTCTTATTGAGACATCTGGTACTAAGAAAATTACCAAAGTTCTTAAAGAAAGGAAGTTAAGAACCAAGAAAGTAAGGGAATACCTTGTTAGGTACAGTGACCCAACTTGTGAAGATGAATGGTTAGAAGAAAAAGATATACCAGAAGCTACCAAACTCCTCAGGAGGTTCAGACACACCAGAAATACCAATATTACAGAGTAATATTTCTTTTTTAGGGGGAGGGAATGTGAGCCTTAGAGGTAATTTCATATACCCAAAAGACCACAAATACAAAAATAACATATTAATATAAATAAAATAAATTTATTTATATTATTAAAATAAAAATCAAAATATAAATATAAAATTATATTAAAAATAAAAAAATTAATTACAATTTAAAAATAAAAATACATTAAATTTTGTAAGTATAAAATTACATTTATACTTGAAAAAATTAAGTAAAAATGAAATTTTAACAAAATTGTGAAAAAAATAAATAAATTTGGAAAAAAGTTAAATAAAAATTATTATAACTTTTTTATCCAATAAATAAACACATAAAAATTATTTCACCATTGGATTCCTCATAAAAAATCAGGTGGGGTCACCTCTGAGTGAACTTCTTGTAACTCAACTCTGAATAAGCTTAAATTAAGTTTTTAGTATTTTCAATACAAAAGTTGAAAATCCTTGCAACTTTAGTTTAATTTGCACCACATGTGGTGTTAACCATCAAATTTTGTGTTAAAATTGAGGTGTTGTGTTTAGTTTAGAAGTTATGAGGAATTAAAGTATTTTCAATTGAATTCAATTGAAATGTCAAAACGTGTGCATGTATTACATAAGTGAACTTTGATTTACATATGAGTTTTCAATTATTACTGTATTGTACTGTACAATTGAATTGAATTACATATGTAAATTATAAGTATAATACATGATGAGGAATTAAAGGAAAAATAAATTGGAAAGATTAAATTTGGGGGGAAAAGGAACTCCAGCTCTAAGGGGGAGCTAGACCCCCAAAATCCTTGCTGACAGGCGTGGGATGTCAAAATTCATGCAAAAGTTCATCACTTTTGGCCTGGGATTGAGTTACAGGGTCTGTGAACTCAATTGATGATGAGGTTTTGATACCAACTGGGGTAGTTTTAGCTGTTTCCAAGAGGGTAAAACTACCCTTAAGATAAAACAATCATAGTAAAAACAGTTTTAACTGGTTTCTACACCTCTGACACACATTCTGACGTGTTTTGAAGGCTCTAGGCCTGGTATTGCTATAGTAATGGCTGATTTAAGGGTCTAAAATGGCTAAAAATGGCTAAAAATGGCTTAAACCAGCCCTTTTTGGTCTGAACCAGGGTTCAATGATGCCATAATTGGCTTTTCTGTTGTCAGACTGTTTTTCACGACTGACAAGAGTAAATTTTACTTTTGGAGTAAGAGAATTGGTGGCTATAAAAGAATGTCTTCTTTGCCCCACTTTTCTCTTCATGTTAGAATCTTTTCCTTTTATTAATTAGTTTAAACACTGTTAAACCAATCAATAAAAGATTCCAACCACCATTTTTAAGTCATTTTAATCCTTTTAACCATGTGAAAAAATCATTATAATCATTGTTTGTAACTCTTATAATCATTTTTACCCCTGAACCACCCCAAAAGTGAATTAAAGCATCTTTCATCACTGTAAACTTTGTCACTTTGTTTCCAAATTCACTCTGGTCACTTTTGAGCGTGTTTTCTCTTTAATATTCTTTTTAAAGACTTTGTTCTTTAATTAATTGCTTGCAGTTCTTTTCTCAATTAATTCCAATTGAAATTGCTCTTGAAGAAATTTCTTTTGTAGCCTTAAAATATCTCTTGTAGAGTATTTTTTGGATAAATTTTTATTGTTGGTAAAACAATAAATTTTTATAATATTATTTTTTTATACTAATAAAGCTATAAACAATAAAAATTGGCGTGTTTTCTCTTAAAAATAATATTTCATACTATTTTTAATTGATTTTTACCTTATACAAATTTTGAGGACAGGAAAAGTACTTGATTTTTAATCAAAGTTTCATATCCACACCTTACAAGAAGTTTCAATTTTGATGAAGGAGTTGTAATGAATTCACCTTTCTTTCAGTTTGGTAACATTCTGATAAGCTTTCTTATTTTTCCCTGTAAAATAAAACAATATTGATATTCAGAATCTGAGTTACCCTTTATTTCCTCCAAAAACATAGCATATAAGGTATATTTTTAAAATAATCTACTTTTTATGGTTGGAATAAAATTTGGGAACATATTCTTAAAAAGTAGTTTATTTTCGAAATTTTGGGTATATTTCATGTTATGTGATATGTCAGAAGATCACTTTTTATCCATAAGAGGTATCACATTGTTTGTATTATGGGAAAAAGGTGTGACAGAAAGGAAATTTTGAATTTTTAATACTTGGAAAAATATTTCCTCTCAGCCTTCAAAAAAAAAAGAACTAGATTTAAGGGATGAAAGAGATTTAGGAATATATTACATAAGTTTTTTGTGAAGAAAATTTATTTAAAATCTCATACTTGCAAGAACTTTGCAAAAATGTTTCCAAATTCTCAAATAAGGACATGATCTCACTTGATTTTGTTGAATTTATAAAGCTCAAGATGAACTTAGTTTTTGAGAAAAATTGATAATTAAAAATAAAAAATTTGTTTTTTTTTTTTCCAAAAAAAGTTGATTTGCAATTGTTATTTAAAAAACAAAATTTTGATGTAAATTTATTTTGGAGCTTAAAATATTTAGATCTGATAAAATAAATATCAGAGAAAAAATTTCATGTAAGGAAGGATATGTGAGGAGATGAGGGAAGGGTTATCTTGATCATGAGAAATTTGAAAAAGGTTAATTCATGGTTGAGGCATTAATCTTTCTTTTGATTTCAAGGAGTTTTGTAGAATAAAGTATTAGTTAAGAATTTCACAATTATTATACTTCAATTGATTTCATGTGAAATAATTCAAAATCTTGAAAATCCAGTTTGGGAAATGACCAAATAATAATAGCAAGTTAGAGCCAAGTATGAAGCAAGTTGGAAGCTGGGTTGGACCTGGGTTTGACCTGCTACCCCCACCAACAGGGATAACTTTTTTTTTCATGGCAAGTGTTCTTTATACCATGATGTTTACAGTTTAAAACTCCAAAATATTTTTGGAGTTTTTGTGTTTTGAAAAGTGACAATACCTTCATTAGAGTTCACATATACAAGCTTTTATTTTCCTGGGCCAAAGGTCAAAACTGAAATGTTTTAAAAAGATAAGATATATTTTTGAGAAAGATCTATGTAATTTTAGGCTAATTTGAGAATTTATGCACCTGGCCTGATGCCCAGGTGGTGTTTGCAGCCCTAGTTGTATTACTAAGAAAACACTCTAAAAAATCCTTTTCAGAATCACTGCTTTCTAAATGAAAATGTATTGGATATCATTATGATTTCTTTCAACTTATGTGAAAACAGCCTAAAATGCAATTATCACTCACAAGATGTAAAAGTGATCGGGTGGAGTTATGATGTGATGCCGACCGGCAAGGAGGGGTGAGGGAGGATAATTCTAGTAATTAATTGAGCTTGTGCTTCTTGGTCAAGACGCTTGGATACGTGATAGTATGGGGACCACTATTAATCAATACGCAAATGCGAGAACTTTGTAAAAATATAGAATGAGATTCACCCCCAAAATGAATATTTTATTACCTATTAATCAATACGCAAACACGAGAACTTAGTAAAAATATAAGATGAGATTCACCCCCGAGGAAAAGATATTATCCATCAGGGGTGGGAGCTATATATAGTCTAATTACAAATTGTGTGGTTTGTGTATTGCATATTGATTATCGATCTCTAATGTTCTGGAGCATTCCTTCAATAACCACGATGCCAAAAGTTGATGGCTCAGTCGACGTATGAAGTCAAGTCGATGTCATTGTGAATGGCGGTAGACTTTTTGTGTTTTTTTAATATAAAATCAAGGAAATATGCAAATTTTTTGCGATCACCGAGATGGAGTTGAGAGCGTTAGGGCATCGAGCATTGAAAGTACCGTAAGAAATATGTATTATATATTAATTTAGTAATAGAGGAAGGAGATGATAGCATAAAAATTTAAACGATTCAAGTGAGAACTCTTTAAAGTTAAAAATACAGCTTTTAATGCTCATGGGAAACTGCTTTTCGATAAAGAAACTCAGTCTCGTTAATTAAGGAAAAGTAGTTGAGCTTTGCATTGCTTCTATTCATTATTTTTTGATTAAAATTTAAAACGTGCGCTTTAAGGTTTAAATTTTTTCGAGTATCAGTTGTGAACTTGTGACTTTATAATTGGAGGGAAGATCTTGGTCGATGTTAATCACTCAACTCGAGGTCACCATCACCCTAAAATAATTTTGGGGTATTTCTTTGCGCTTTTGAAATTCAAAAATGATTATCGCTATGATTATGGCTATGTTTACTGTGTCTATAAAAAGGAATGAGTTCTACCGTATCTTGTTTCTTGACTAGGACGAATCCTATGCAATCTTTTTTTTAGCTTGAGACGATCATGATTCAGGACTCATGACTCATGCGACAAGTTAAATTAGACTAGTTTGAAAAATTAATTATCAAGATAAAACTTTACTCGACATTAGGTATTAGTTACTAGTTACTAGGTACTCCTATTAATGTTGGTACTCGATCTCATTCCGTGACAGTATTTATCTATAATTATCGGCTAATCTTGAAATTAATTTATTCATTTTTTTAAAAATTGAAAACTTAAATCTTAAAAATTTAAGTTTTTTGATTAATTAATTTTATCATATCATGTCTCAAGATCATTCAAATCATCCTAATACCTTTTCCAACGTACCATTAGCACCACCTGATCCAATCTTCCAACTCACCGCTACTCATAAATCGGATCCTTTCCCTAAAAAAGTTAACCTCGGTGTCGGTGCTTACAGAGATGATACCGGTAAACCTTGGGTATTGCCCGTAGTCAAGAGGGTAAGTCGACCCATCATTTTATTTCAATTCTTTTAGATTATTTGAAACGATTTTTAATTTAAATAAATCATCTTACATCTTGGTCATTATCATCTTTTAACCTTACGTCATACTTTGTAATTCATATGGCTTACTAATTCTTATTTTATTTTTATTTTTCTTGGCAATAATAAAAATTTCACATTATACGTTAGGTCAAGAAAGAATTGGCTCAAGACGAGAACTTAGATCATGAATACTTACCGATCACTGGCTTAGGCTCATTCGTATCAGCCAGTTCGAAGCTCATTCTCGGTTCAGATAGTAAAGCTTTAATTGAGAAAAGGTTAATCATTCGTCTTCATCCTCCATGACTTGATTAGTCTTGATTAATCTGACAGTTTTAATCTCTTGACTGTATTGGAAATCATAATACTCAATTTACCTTAGGGTCGTAGCAGCACAAACTATCTCTGGCACTGGCGCTAATCATTTAGCCGGCCTTTTCTTGTCAAAGTTTTATCAGCCCTGGCAAGGCAAACCAGCTATCGAACGTGTCATTTACCTCTCAGATCCAACTTGGGGTTTGTTTTTCTTACTTGGAATTTGGAGTGAGAAGACTTGTTAAATTAACCTACATTCAATCTTTATCACTTTAGCCAATCATAAGGCAATCTTCTTTAATTTGGGTCTCACCACTAAAGATTATCCTTACTATGATCCAAAGACGATAGGTTTAAATTATCAAGCATTCGCCGCAGCTTTAAACTCAGCCCCTTCGCAATCTGTCTTTCTCTTACATGCTTGTGCTCATAATCCGACAGGCGTCGATCCAACCAAGGATCAATGGAAAGAACTCGCTGAGATTTTTGCCCTCAAAAAACATTTTGCTTTTTTTGACTGTGCTTATCAAGGATTTGCCTCGGGAGATTTAGATAATGATGCATGGGCTGTTCGTTACTTTGTTGAGAAAAGGATCCCGCTTTTAGTCTGTCAAAGCTTCGCTAAAAACGCTGGCTTGTACGGTGAGCGGATCGGGTGCTTGAATTTGGTCTCCAAGGATGAGGACGAAGCAAAACGGATTCAAAGCCAAATTAGCGTCTTGCAACGTAGCGAAATCTCTAATCCTCCGGCCTATGGCGCTCGAATCGTTGAGTATTTTGTAGTTCAAATATCCAAGTCAAGGTTCTAATAAACCATGGTTGATTTTTGCTGATGGTTTTCATCATCTTAGGTCTCCAAGATCCTCAATCAACCTGAATTTTTCGAACAATGGAAAAAAGACGTCCAGACGATGGCCGATCGAATTATTGAAACTCGCAAACAGCTCCGGGATTTGCTCGAGGTAAAACATAAAACTCCAGGCTCATGGTCACACATCACTAGTCAAATTGGCATGTTTTCGTAAGCTGATACGATAATTATCTAATAACACCATTTCGATCAAGTCAAATTACCTTAGCAGCTTAACCAGTTGTTTTTGTAACTTTGCAATAATTAAAGGTTTACGGGTTTAACTGCCCCTCAAGTCGCAAAAATAATTGAGGATGGCCACATCTACATGGCTTCTAATGGTCGAATTTCGATGGCGTAAGTTTTTTCTTTTGCTTGCCCCACATTTCGCCTATGCTGGTTAATCTTATGGACTTTTGTCTTATTCTTTGTTGGCCTAAAAAAAGTGGATTAAATTCGACAAACGTGGAGTACGTAGCTGAATGGATTGATAAAGTGGTACGCCAAGTCGGCAATCAATAATATTCAACGCGTTAGAAATTGTATGAATCACGTAAAATGTTGCATTCATTAAAGAAGTCTCTTATTGCCACTCTTCATAATCACCGCTCAATTTCCTTCATCACTCATTCTCTTAGCTTTAGCATGTTTTTCTCAAGGGCAAATATGCCTTGGTCTTATTAAGGCCTTTTTTTACTTTTTGTGTTCGTCTTGTTTCAAAGATGTGCGTAGGCACAGGGTTTGTTCAGAAAATGGTGTACTTTATTATCCCAGATTAATTTTATTCATCTCCACTCATGATTTTTGCTCATGCCTCAAGCTTTAGCATGTTTTTCTGAAGCGCAAGTATGTTTTAGACTTAACAAGGCCTTTTTATTTTTGAGGCGAATTCTTTTGAAGATACGTAGAGGTGCAATATTTGTTAGAGAAGGGTGTACTTAATAGTCAACTCTCAAAGAGCAAGTATTCGTTTATAAACTCCGTTATTGCTGAGGTCGTCTAGTTTTAAGGATGCTTAAACAGCTAGAGTACTTATTGAAATATGGGGTTCTACTATAATCATCCCTAGGTCATCGCAGTTTCCTGTGTGTTTCATTTAACAGGTTTCTTTTGAAGAGAAAGTATGCTTTAATGAAGCCTTGTTTAAAAACGAAGCATATATTGGCAGGGCTACTACGAAAAGCAAGAATGTATTAAAGTGAAGGTTCAGAGCTTACCTTCCTGCCTTGATAACTATAAGTAAGGTGGGCGACAAGGCCGTTTATTAGAAATGTTGAAATTATGGTGTGAACCATGAAAGGATTCCTGAATCACCCTAGTGTAAAGAAATACATTTTTGCCTTTTTTTTTAATAAAATATAAAAATCGTACAAATTTAAAGTTTAATTAAAAAGATTTGAAAAACCAGAAAATTTACTTAATGATTTGACCAATTATATTGTTTAAATTGAATTAATTATTATATGAAATATTACATAAAATATTTATCAAAAAAAGACATTACCTAAATCTTATCCCTCATCTCACTCAAAATAATAATAATAATAATAATAATAATAATAATAATAATAATAATAATAATAATAATAATAATAATTTGATTAATATATATAGGGTAATGGTAAATACATTTAAGCTTTTAGTAAATTTATTTAAGTTCTTTTACATATCTTTAAATATAACTTCCAATCTTGATCTTTTATTTTATGGTTTTTTTATGTTTCTTCCCTGATTAAAGCCTTCTCAAGCTCCATTAATTTTCTCAAATTCTAGGGTTTGAAAGAAATTTTTTTAGATATTGTCAAATTAAAACTCCTAAATGAAAAATGTAATAAAACAGAATTTCACTTATGGAATTCAATTTTTTGATGTTTTTTTAAGAAAAAAAAAACAGAAAATGATTCTATAATAGGAATTTAATTTTTTATATTTTTTTTTTAACTTAAATTTTACAAAATAATTATTTTGGTCATTTTTGGTTAAATTAAATTTTAAATAAAAATATTAGATTTATTTTCTTTTTGGGTTCTATTAGACCCCAAAAAATTTTTAAAATAAAAAAAAATATATTAGAATTTATGGAAAAAAAATCACATAATTACTTATTTATCAAAACCATTTTTTTTGGGGGGGGGGACAAATTTAAGACTTAGAAAAGAAAACATAGTAATTTTTCAGAAAGTAAATATTGAATTGGTTTCTAATTAGATTTTTTATTAACTCAATAAGATTATCTATCATTTTTGATTATATAAGGCCAAAGAAAAATGAAATGCTGATATATGTATAGATTCCTCATTGATTAATCAAAGATCCAAATTATTAGAATCAAGATCATTCTAAAATATTAATAAAAATTGAAATAGATATGATCTAAAAAGATTCAATAAATATTTTGTTTATTTAAATCAATTTGATTTTCATATTCCACTTTATGGGAATCAAAACTTTTAATTGAATTTGTTCTTTAATTATTCCCAATTAAATGATAAATTTCATTATAGTATTGGAAAATCATGTTCATTTTTTTAAAAAAATGTTTCTTTTAGTTTTTTTAATCATATTGAGTTAGAATTCAATCTTAAGAACTTTAAATTGTTTAGCTTCTGAATATTTTTTTTTAATATTCTGATGATAAATCTTGAATAATTTATGGCTTAATATGTAAAATATTTCAAGTTGTTTTCAATTAAAATAAGTATTTAAGTATTTTTGAGTTTTAATTAATTAATATTTATTAAAAGAGAATTTATTAATTAAATTCAAAAACCAGTCACAAACAGAAACATCATAATTTGATTTTATCTTTAAAAAATTTAATTATAAATGAATGATCTTCTACCTTTTTTTTTTGAAAAAAAAAAAAAGAAAAAAAAATACTCAAGGTTTTATTAAAAATATTTAATTAATGAATTATATTAATTCAATTTTTTATTTTTTTATTTTAATTTGAATTTTTAATCATATTTTTTTAAAATTTAATTAAAAGTGATTTTTAAAAATTTCCTTTTTTTTTTATTAATTTATGTAAAGTTAAATAAATCAGATTAGTGATTCAATCTTTTCTATTAAATAATAATAATAATATATTAATTAAAAAATAATTTTAGAGATATTAAATAAAATAATTATGGGTATTATTAATATTATTAAAGAACTTAATGTTGAAAATTGAAACTCATTTTGGTTAAGTTTAAAATTTGAATATTTTTTTATTTTCATTTTTAATAAAAGAATTTTTTTTATTAAAGTATTAATTTCAATGATTTGGATAAAGATTATTATAGAAATTCATTATAACTGTAAATTTAAATGATTCATTTCTTAATTATTTTTTGATTTATTCTATATGATAAGTAAGAGAGTAATAGTATGAAGTAATTTAATACTATAATTAATGAAAATCATTATAAATATTGATACAGATTATCTTAATAATTACTTTAAATCATTTTTTGAAAGAATAATTATAAAAAATTCTTGAAAGAATAAACACTAACCAGTTAGAAAAAAAGCTTAAAAATTAAAATATAAAAATTAAGTAATATCCGTAATAGATATAAATAAATTAAACAATTCAGAAAAACAATATAAAATATTATTAGTAAATAAAATTAAGAAAACTTACAAAAAAAAAACAAGTTCTTACATCAAATACCCTAACTTTTCCTATGGAAGCTCTATACTCATTTAACTTTGAATTAACTTCTTTGGCTGAAAATATTGATTATACTTAGGTTTATAATTTCCATTTCTTGGGAATAAAAGTATCATTAAGTTAGGATTTTTATCTTAATCTCTATTAAAAGATAAATCCCACCATATTTTATCTTCAAGTCTACTACCAAAAATCCTTTTTTAATACATAATTGGATGCAAAAATAATTCACCTCATCCAATAATTCAACCAAAGCCACCATGCATTAAAAAAAACCATCAGGATATTTTAAAATAAAGAATTATTCAACAAGAATAAATTGCCTAAAATTAAAGAATAATTTTGAGTCTTGATTTGGTGTATCTAGAAAAACTTCAGTATGGAAATCATCATCAACAAAATAGGAATGTTTTCACATTATTTAAAATGAGGTGAATAAAAAATAAAAAAATTGTTTTAACCTCACAAAAAATATCTTTTTTCTTACAGATGGAGAAAGGATAAAATAAATTATATTATTGAAAAACATAATAAAAATGAACAGACTAGGGATTAAATGAAACTTATTAGTCAAAATTTATAAAAAAAAAATTGAGTAAAATTTAGAATTAATGTGTTCTTGTTATTTGAATATGTATGTTGTTTTTTCTTTTGAAAAAAAGACCAATATTACACCAATTCACAGTCTTGATCTTGAATATAAATCAAGTGAAAGTGTTAGATAAGAGTTTCAATTAAGGATTTAATATTTCAAAAACAATTAAATTCTGATTTTTAATTGTTTTTTTTTGTAATAAATTACTTTAGATCCTAACTTAATAGAATTAGAAGAAATAGGTGAAGGTGATAATAAAATTTATGATACTAACTAATACCATTGAAAAATTAGGATTTAATTTTAAATTTGGAAATAATAAAAAAACATGTTTTACAGATAAATAGTTAAATTTTGATTATCTCAGAAAACCATTAATATCATAAAGGAATTTATGAAATGAAAGAAAATCTATCTTAAATTTATGATGATTATCTGTTTTCAAACAATTAAACTAAGATAAGCTCTACAGATTCATAATCAAAAAGGTAAAAAATGTGATTTTACTGAGAAACTTAATCCCAAAAGTGGGCTTATATCAAACCTAAAAAGTCTTCATTGATTAATGAACAAAAAGGGATTAAATTTTAATTTAATTTAAAAAAAAATCATAAATTAGCTGAGGAATTTTGTTTTTGACTTTAAAGAAAGTTAAAAGTCAAAATTATAGTTTTAAAAGGAAAAGAAGTAAAAAAAATTGTAATTAATCAGAGTGAGTGTCATAACCATGTGTAATCACCCCCCCAAATGGGTCTTTACGGTAAATCTATCCTGACCCCATTTTATGGCCAATTGGCCATGTCATCAGTTTCATGGCCAATTGGACCATTTGGTGCTTTATGGCATTTGGGCCATAACACCTTTCACTGGCCACTTATGGCCTCAGGTCATATCCTGCAACCATTGGCCCTTTTGGCCAATTCTTCACCTCACCAACCCCCAGGACAATACCTTTTTTTTGGGCCTGGGGGGTTTTTCTGGTCTTCCAGGGGCTTCTGCCCCCTCTATCCATCACCAGGGCCTTTGGCCCAACCGCTTTGATTATAGGGTCTAAGGCCTAAGTGGCCTTTTTGGGCCATTTAGGCCCCCTATGGCCTGTGGGCCATATTACATGGCCCACAGTCCATGAGAGCCTTAGGCCCCTTTTGGCCTAAATATAATGAGGCCAAAAGGGGACAAGGAAGAAGTCCATCATTCCCCAAGGCCAGGTGGGTCCATCTGAGCAAACTTTGGCCCCTAATCTCAGCAATCCAAAAATGGCTAAAAAGGATCCCAGGACCCAAATTGGCCAAGAACCACATTTTGGGAACTTTCAACCACCAGAGGCCACCAGCTCAGGTCCATCAATTTTTCTCCTCAATTCAGGGGAAGACCTCTCCTTCACCAATGTACTCCATACCAAAGGATCCAGTCATAGTGCATATATTGTATAATATACCATTATGCACCATTTTTTGCTCAGAAATCCAATGGTTATGTTTTTAGGACAAAATTATGTATTTTTAATTCAAGTACCCAAATACATAACCCATTTTGAAGGAAGACTTTTCAGTCATTCAGTATTGCAATCCTTGGCAGTTACCAGAATACCATTTGAGGACCCCAACCACCTGGCCCTGCAGGAGTTGGGTTGTATTTTCTTTTCAGGATTATTCCAAGGGTAATTTCAAGAGGTTATCAACCATTCAATCAGTTTTCAAGACATCAAGTACTTCAGTATTACTTGGAAAACTCAATTGGTCCAAACAGGCTGTATTCAAGGAACCTGTATGACCTTGGCCCTTTTGGGCCAATTCATATTCCACTGTGGGAATTACATCAAAAAGCTCAATTCTCAAGATGGCCAGATCTGTATCGACCCGAAACAGTCAATACAGCTGGGTGATCAACCCTCCAGACACAGTATTCAAATTTTCACATATACTGGCCACCTTTTCTTCCTTGGGGACTCTTTCCCCAGTTAATTAATATATCAGATTTATTTTCATCCTTATTTTATTTTCATTTGTTAAAGTAAATACTGATAATCTCAAGTCAGTCATTTGCACCTTTTCTTCTTTGCCTGTCAGTGAATATTGGTGATCATATCCTTTACTAATTCCATTTTTCTTTCCAGAAGGTTGAAACAGTGAATTGAGGATTTATTTGGTTATCTCTCTGGCCTTTGGCTCTCTTTTATTATCTTTGGCCATTGGCTTCCTTCTTCTTTGATCTTTGAAATATTTTTCCTTACTCTTATTATTCCTTAAAAAGATATAATTCTTGTTATTTCTTTATCTTTCAGAGCCCTCCAAGTGAGTTCTTGATTCCTGAGTTCCAGGCCACTCTTGTCCTTCCACTAGAGCCCCTATGACAGTAAGGTAATGAAATAAATGGAAATTTTATTTCAAAGGAATAAAGAGCTTAAGTATATTGAGATTTTTCAGAGAAGGATTAAACCAAATTATAATTTTTTAGAAAAATAAATAAATGAAAATATTAATTTAAACAAGAGGAATGAAAAGATTGATTTAACAATTACTATGTTATATTCAAATAAACCAATAGATATTTTGGAAAATATTCCAAATAGTATAAATAAAAAAATGAAGGAACTATTTAATTTAATTCAAAACTGTTATATCTCAATATTTCTGATTAATAGAAGATTTTCTTAAATTAAAATTTAATTTTTAATTAATTAAATATTTTTTATTAATTTTAATTTAATTTAAATTTATTTATTAAATCAGAAATTCAAAATTTTATACTTACTTTAATTAATCCACAAAAACATTAAAAAGCTAAAAATACCCAAATTCTTTTTTAAATTTTTTTCAAAAATTAACTTTAGAAATTAATATTAAAATATGAAAATAATTATTTTTGAAGAATTTTATTTTAAATAAATCTTTCATAAAAAATGTAATTATCAGAACAGTTTTTTTTTTATCCAATATTGACAAAAATTGATCAGATACTACAAAAGCCATATTAGTACTATTATCAATGAATGGTTCTGTATAGTCATTGAAATCCTTTTTAATCCATATTATTTGGAAGAAAAAGTTAAATTTAGGAAAAATTAATATCCAATTTTTAACTTTTTCTTGAGATTTTGTGCCTAATCTTTCATTTTTTTAATTAAATTTCATCCGCCTTCCAATCCCAGCTCTTTAATCATCATAATTCTTGTTTTTTTTTTTTTGAAAACCCACCTCAAGTTAATTTTTGGGAGGAATTAAAGGAATTTAGGGTAAGATAAGTATTATAGGTGTTTCTACTGAATTATAGTAATTTATTTCTTGAAAAGTCTTCCTGAACCTCTTCAAAGATTATTATTTCATTTCCTCTAAATTATTTTCTGTTTTTTTGGATCAATTTCCTCAAGATGAGACGTCCTTGTAATCATTTTTTTTTCATTTATTTTGATTTTTTTGGTTTTAAAATAAACTCCAAAATATTCTATTATTATTTAGTAATTTATTCTCCCCCTTCAAAAGCTCACATTCTTCCTGAGAGAATTTTCTTTTGTTGATGGTTACTAGTGTAATTTATTTTTTTCTCTTTAAGGAAGAATTTTTAGAAACTGTTACATTTTTATATTGCTTGGAAGGGAAGGAAATACATGAGTGCAATGAGAGAGTTCTGTAAAAACTGAAATAAGGGATTAATTTTTTATAAATTTTGATGAATTAATCAGGTATAATTAAAAAAATACACTGTGAAATACAGCTTAAAAATTCCTTTGAGTTGATATATGCAAGTATCATAAATTTATTTTGCAATATTTTGTAAGTTTTTCTAAAAATATTAATTGTAAAAAGATAAAATCAAATAAAATATGATAAATCTGATAAATTATTATTTATATTCTCTTCAATAAAATATTTTGAAGTTGATGCTGCAGAAGCCATATTACTAGTCTCATAATCTAAGATATGCATATCAATGGTTGAATCATTGATATTTTCTAAGAACTTAGATTAGGAATTTCATTCTTAGGATAAGATTTTAAGTAAAAAGATAGTAATATGTAAGTTCATGTTGAGAAACATGTACGAAAACAAATTTTTCTCATTGAAAATGCAAATTTAGCATATGACCAAGGATGCAAGTTAAATTTATTTCTATCTTTATTATAATCTTTAATTGAAGCATAAAGTAAATAAAATAAAACAAACCAGATTCTTTCCTTCAAATAAAATTTTCCACCTGCCTCTTATGTTTTTTTGGAATAAGAAATTTTTATATCGAACTAAACTGTATGGAGTGTAGTTTCTCTTAGAACGTTAGAGAGCATAAAGAGAAAGAAGAAAAACTTCAAAGATTTTCTTTTTCATAGAATTATAAATGAAGTTTAAAATTAAAAAGAGATTGATAAGAAGGGCTAAGAGGCTTAGAGCTGAAAAATAATAATACAAAACTTAATTTTAAGTTTATTTTTATAAAACTTAACAAGAAACTATAGAAAATAAAAGAAGCATAAGTAAGGATGTTTTTGAGAGGCTAAAAGATTCAAAAAATAAAAAGAAACTTCCTTGTAAGTTTTTTTTTTATGAAAATTACAAATGAATTAAAGATAATGAAAACCAAAAGAAAAAATCATTAGAATTATTCTGAAAGGCTTAGAGATATAAAAAAAAACTCAATTTTTTGTTCTTTTTTTATTAAATTTAGAAAGAAATCAAAAAAACAAAAAAATGAGCTGAATTGTCTCTGAGAGGTTGACAGATGTAAAAAAATTAAAAAAACTTATTTTTTGAGTTTTTCTTTTTTCTTTTTGAAATGAAAAAAATAAAAAATAAAATTGATAAGAATGTATTTGGAAGGCCTAGAGAGTTAAAGAAATAAAAAAACTCACTTTTTTGTTTTATTTTAATTTTTATGAAGTCTAAAAAGAAATTAAAAAAAGGATAGTTTGAATAAATCTCAGAGGATTCCGAAGTCAAAGAAAATTTAATAGTATTTTTGATAAAAAAACCAGGAGAAAATTAGTTTGATAGTTGGATGTTAGAATGAAAAAGCAAGTGAAATTACTTAAATATTTGGTCTAGTTAATGAAAAAATAAAAAATGACTCCATTAATTTTCATTTAAAATGATATAAAAACTTCTATTATCATTAATAGTTTAGTCAATATTTATTTAATATAAATAAAAATAAATATTAGTATAATACAGCGAGAAAAATCATATAAAAAAATAACAAATTCAACATTTCTGTATAATAATAAATGTGCCAAAATCATAATACTTTAGAGTAAATGGAATAATCTTTTAATTATTATTTTTCTTATAAGAAGGCCTTCCTTTCCCTTCAAAAACCTATTTAAGTGCTTTTGGATCCTTGTAATCAAATATTTCCAACCATTAATCACCGATTTAGCTCAATAAATCCTGAAAAATAATGCATGCCAAAATAAAATTTAGGAAACTTTGAGAATATTCAGTATACTTCATTGGGATTTGGTTCTCTTTGAAATTATGACCAACTTTGTTTCAGCGTACTGTGGTATTCCATACCTTTTTTTGGTTTCAAGCCCACATCAAACATTTTAATTCAACTAAAAAAGGTTTCAAGCCAACATACAAATCAGGGAATATTGCCAAAATAAAAATTAAGAACCTTGAATCAGAAACTATAATAACGTAATGTAACTCAAATAATTGGAAGAAATTGGATAATTGTAACATGGACCCCAAAATTATTTCAAATGGCCTTCATATCATCAAGAGTACAATTGAAAAAAAGCATGATACAAGAATTAAACCAGAAAGATTATGAAAATAAAAAAATATTATCTCCAACTTAACTCCCTCAGTAACTCTCTAAGCCCCAATAAAGTATGAAATGAAAACAATCACTTAAAAGGGAAAGGTGCATTGAGCTTCAACAAAAAAACTAGTTCAAATCTTGACCTTTCTCATTACTTCTCTTATGCAAAGTAATACCCCTTGCATAGACAAAAGAAGTCTTCCAGAGGTCAAATCAACTGAAAAAGCTCCTTCATGCAACATAAAAACCCTTGCATTAGATCATCAGTAAATCAGAATAAAACACCTGAATATACTTTAATAATCACCTGTATCAGAGTGCATAACCTCCTTCAACAACCCTCAACCCCCTTGATAAACTCAACAGCCGAATCAAAGCCACTATGGAAGTTAAAAAAAATCACCTGACCTCATAAGCAGTAATCTTGGAAGTTCAAACACCTTGAATTATCTAAACAGTCAACTAAAAACGAAATGAACTAAAATAATCAGCTATCTCTCTCACGAGAGATAATCACTCAAGGATGTGCAAGCTTACTAATTCAGAACCAAACCTCAATCACATGACCTCTTTGGTAAAAATCAAAGAATCTGAAATTGAAGAAGAGGTAAAATTAAGGTTTACAGAGCTAAATAAGGTCCCCAGTGAGAAAAAGGGGTACCCCAAACAACACAAATAGAGACCCTTTCTCACCCAATCTTATTTTTCCCTTCCTCATGATATTTAATAATACTAAGTGATTGTTCAAAGATGAATATATCAGATAGAACCATCCCTGAAACTAGCAGGTAGTCTAGAAATTATTATATTATTTTATGCTCAGTATCAAAGCTCAGTAGCTAAAAAGAAGAAGAAAATTATTGTTACTTATTATTATCTTTACCCCTGTTATTAGCTGATACTAGTATTAGTAATCAAGAATAGTCTATTAAATTCATATTACCCTATATTCTAGTCAATAAAAAATATTGATACTAGATTCACATAAAAAATAGCTTATTTATTATTATCAATTACAAAATAACCAATTTCAAAACTAAACAAACAGTTAAAAGATATTATACCCACTAAATTAACTTTACTTTATAAATTTTATTTAATTCACTTACCTATAAAAGATATTTATAAAAACAAAATAGTGTTATTGTAATATCAAAAACAGATCAATCTTTTTACATCACCTAAAGATTACTCTATTTATATTTAGTTTGATTCTTGAGGAGGTCTGATCAGAAACTACTAAATTAGTCTTCTATAGATTTAATGCCACAATTTTAATTCTTCATTAGTGATATAAGTAGGAAAATTGCTTTGTTATATTCAAAGGGGAAGCTTAACTACCATTAGCACCCTTGGTTAAAGGAAAATTCCGAAATTATAAGCTTATTGCCTGTGATTTCCCCTAAAGGAATGCCTTACATAATATCACACTGAAAGGAGTCCAACAATACCTATTTCATTTTCTATTTTTACTTATGACTTAATTGAAAAATTATTAAATCTTCTCTTTGGATTATTGGTTTCTATAATTTTTGCTCACTTATAAGCTGGTGAAACTGTTCGAGAGCTGGAATAAACTGAATCAGAGAGTATATATTGATTTTAGTGAAAATCTTCCTCTGGAAAACTGTATATATAAATTTTTTGGTATGCACCTAAATCATGAAATAACCCAGGTAGCCCCACATTCCTGGCTCAAAAAACTTTATCTAAATCAAAAACCAATTAGATAGTAATTTAATAACTGAGGGATGGGAAAATATTAATTATTCTTTATGAATAAATTGACTCAATATCAAAATCAAATAATTTTTTCAAAAATAAAAATGTACCTCACAATAACTTGGTATACTTTAAAATAATTTCATTAATATACAATTTATTAAGACAACATCTCCTTGGAAAGATTTTTCTTCAATTAATTATGATATCTCAAGTCATTCATATTCAATTGGACATGTAGGGTATGTACTTTTATGTATTGATAGTTATCCTCTTATCGTTTTCTTATATAGTATTACTAAACCTTGACTGATTCCAAAAATAATTTCAGTTTATCCAGCTGATGCAACAGTTCCATTTCTATCAATTATTGAGAGTCACACTAAAAGATGTATTGAAATATCTCTTTCATTTAATTTTGAATAATTTTTGAATAATTGATCCTTTCAAATACTTTTCAGACGTCCATTCAAATTTTCACATGTTTTCCAACATAATTTTTTTAACTTGAATTCTGGTATATTGTGTAATGATTAATTTTGAAGGTTTGAAATATTTCTTCTTATTGAAAGAATATAGTATTGAATTATATTATTCAAGATCTACTGAGGATGTATATTGTTCAGAAAGGAGGTCATATTTTAATTTCATTTGTGATTCTTTATCTAATATTGTGGAAAACACTTCAAGTGGAAGGTTATTGATAAGCAGTATGAGCTAAATAATTCGATTAATAAGGAAGAAGTCTTTTATATGTTCATTGATATTTTCAGAAGAATTTTTTTTGAGTTATTCAAATTGGCTAAGCTTTATTTCAACATTAGGATGCTTCAATATCTGTAATTTCTTTGTAAAATTCATTATTTGGGTAAAAAAAATATGGTTTTTGGTACTTGAAAAAACACATGTCAAGAGGTGTGGAATTTTCAAAATACCAAAAATTAAATTTGGTATTTTTTTTGAAAGAAAAAACACCCCAGATTTAAAACTCAAGATTTGACATGTTTAAGTTCTACTTATATATATATATATATATTAAGCACTAAATCTATTGTTTATTAGGGGAAAGAAGTATATTCAATTTTATTCCTTTTTTCATTGTTTTTCCAAAAGTTCATATCCTCATTTCTATATTAATATCATTATATATGTAGATATTTCTCTATAATAATAATAATCAAAAAGCTCAAATTTAGGATAAATTAATTTTCTTATATCAATTTATTGATATTGTTTTTTTTTTATATTATTTTACCATGTATTAACCAAAAAATATTGAATCAAATTCCAATTATATACTTTTAGATTTGTGAGGGCTTGAGAGTAAATCTCATTGAAACATATAATTTATTTTATTTTTATGGTTCTGTTACACTACCTATCTTTATTTTTAGAAAAATTCTTTAATCCAATTTATTAAGTAAAATATGTAACCATCTTATCCTTCTACAATATTTAAAAAGAAAAATTGAGTTGCTCAAAATGAATGATTTGTAATTTCAATTTAAAAAATTCTTTTTTTATTTCTTTTTGGAATTATTATTTAATAGATATTATTTAAAACAGCTAGATTATGATAATACATATTTCTACATAGCATGAAAGCTCCTCTTAACATAAAGTATAGTGTTTTATACTAACATAAGATTTAATTTTAATTTTTACTTATTTTCCACAATAAATTTGACATTTGGATGGCGTGGAATCTGATTTGTAGATTTTTTTCTTTCGAAAAATTTCCAATATTTTTCATTAAATCTTTCTCATAAAAAATGATAATTCAATTATTCTTTCATTCATTAAATGTATATTATTTTAAACTCTAACGAAAATAATCTGAAACAGGATTTCAATCAGAATCACAATCATAATGAATTAGATCAAAATATCTATTAATAATATCCTTTGTATCAAACCTTCCAGCACATTCATGGTAATCTCCCCAAATTATTAAAAAATTCAACTCAACATTATGCAACAAACCAGAACAGAAATTTGAATTTTATTTCGTACTTGAATTTAGTAAGTTATTTCTTGACTATTTTTTCAGGAATTCCACTTAAATAAGAGATAAGATATTAATTAAATGAAGGGTCATTTTATTCCCTTCTTGTCACACTTAAAATAATAAAGCCTCTTTTCCTATGAAATATAAGAAATAAGTATCCTATAGCTATCTTGATATCTCTAAAATGTATTATATTAATTGAGAATCTTATTTAAAGCTCAAGTAGCTTTGATATGATCTTACTTTGTCTTTCTCTTCTGAAAAATTATTTTCAAAAATATTTCTTGATTTTTTTTATTTGTTTCTATCTCTAGGAGGTGAGTCAGATTTAAATTTTTGGTATATAACAAGAGGTGGTGGCTTGAATAGCTATAGAATAGTTAGATTAGATAATGGTATTTCTTAGTCTCATCATTTAAAAAAAATAATATTAATGAAAAAATACTTAAAATAGCAACTGAATATTACTCTCAATATTACACACACAATACAGTAGAGCCTTTCGTAGCCCATAATTCTTGGTGTACCCCTTTTCTGATTGGTTAGGACAGGTTAAGAATTTTCACAGGTTAATTTAATTAAAAATCTTTATTTTGTGGACTTGTCTCCTATCACTTCTGAAATATTATAAGGTTCAGAAGCTTTAGGCTTATGGGTTTCTCATTAATAATACAAAATATTTCTTTTATATTAGCATTTAATCTATTTGGGGCTATATCAAAGTAAATGGGGTCCTAAAATATTCATAAATTTCAGAAAAAACTTTAAAAATCTCTCCATATAGCTTCAGAGCTTCCATATAAAGCTATGAAATAATAATGATCAATTTAAATATCCAAAACTATTTTTTATTGGACTATGAACGATGCATGACTCATCTTGTTATAATAGTTAGATAAATAAAGATACTAATTCAATACTAAAGATAGAAATTCAATATGGCTTTGTGTCTCACTATGAAGCACATATTTCATAATGATAGTAAATCTAAAACCTTCCAAATACAACTTCAGAAATATTGATTTTTTAACCAAAATTCCAAATAAAATCTCTAATATTTTGGAAATCAAACACCTCAATATCTAAAAGATTTTGGGTATAGAATTCCAAAAATTCTCTTTACCACCCTAATATTATATGTTTCAGCTCAGTAATCTTTATTTAATTATTTTTTATTATTCCCAAAAAACCCAGTAATCAAGAATTGATTGAATACTATTTTCAAATATAAAAAAGACATACCCCCTTTTATGAAAATTTTGGGAAGATTCTATATGAGAAATCATGATTTAAATCAAGAATAATATATATATATACCTCCAATAAATTGAAAAAAATATTAGAATATAAATCAAGGAAATTATGCCACAATATTTATATTTCATGCCAGATATCAGATACCAGATTGAAATATAATCCAATTTTAACAACTTCAAAATATTAAATTAATAAATTAAACTAAAAATTTTCATCTAGGAATATTGGAATCAAATTCTAATAGATCCACTTGAGAAAAAATATAATTATTCTTGAGTAACCCAATAGTAAATTAATTTATATACCCACCATATCATAGCATGTTTTATAAAACTCAGAAGGAATCCAGAAAAACTGAAGAATTTGATTCTTAGAGTTGGATATTTGGGAATTATAAATCAATAGATATTTCTAGTCTCTATTATACTCATTATTGAAATATTGATATCATTACAAAAATGCCAGTAAAAGATGTCAAATAATATATTTACTGTAAGAAAGGTATTTCTAGAAAGATTTACTACCAAATTTGATCTGGATATCTCACTGTTTTTCTTATGTGTATAGATACCAAATTTTTATAAAGGAGATATGAAACATAAAGAATAAGTTTATCTTATTAAATGTGTGGCTCACTGGAAATTTCAATTATTAGAAACAAATGAATATTTAAAGAAATCCACTATAATTTATTTTTAAATATCAATATTTAATTTAAATTTCAAAAAATTCAAGTTCTTACTTAATCGATCCAGAATATAAAGGGCTATTAGCACAAAAAAGGATAAGAAGAGCTAAAAACTTTTTCTGGAAAGATTTTGAGATATCATATAATATAAAATTGTGATATTGAAAGAACATTGGTAATAATTGATGGAAATGTGAAATTCACAAAAAATATGTAGGTTTGTCAATTCGAAAATTATCTTTTCAATATTAAAAATTTGTTTGTAAAAAATAGGAGAGAAATTGTTTTATCTGTTTAAATATGATGACCCTCCCAAGTTAAAACAGATCCAACTGACTGGAATTTTTGGTAGTAAAAAAGGAATTTGAAAAAGGCCTAAAGCTCCGATTTCATGATTATTCAATTATAAATGAACCACAATTTTTCTATTAAGGAAATTGGGAATTTTTTTCGGCTTTTTCTTAATTTTTTACTTAAAAAAATCTCATGTTATTTTCTGGATAAAATTTCAAAATTTAACAGAAAATTATAGAAAGTTTTCAAAATAAAAAAATATTTATTGATATTTCTTTCTCTTTTCTCTTTTTCTGTTTTTTATCTTTCTAAACTCTAATTTTTTCATTAAAAACTCTTTTTATAATTTTTTCTGGTCATAGATCTAAAGTATTCTACAGAAATAAAAATATTTATTTTGGATACAGAAAACGCAGAAATAAATGGGTCCTGAATGAAGATTTTTTATTGTCAGTTGATATATTTTTATTTTGGTATGATGATTCCGAGTTATTACAGAGTAATCCCATCATTTCAGGCTTATTTGAAACATCCAAGATTATCCAAATAATTAAAATTTGATTCATGACCAATTTCTGTAAAATAAGTACTAATTTTGTAATATGTTGTGGTATTCCATACAAATTTTTGGCCAGTCTCAAGCTTACAAGTACTCACAAAAACCTCAAGGACCTCACAAAATTATGGAGTACACTCAAAATTACCAAAAAATATCTTTATAATCTCAACCAACCGTTCAAAAAATAGCACAAATTCATAGAGACACATCAAATATTATGGTTTAAAACTTATGAACTAGCTACAGGAAGGATATTCAGAAAAAAAGGTTACATTAAAAAATCATTTACAACAGACATTACCAAAATTTTGAAAATAACACACTATTAAAAGTCTTGTGTCAAATTCAAAAGTGAACCATTAAGACCAAATGGGAGAATACACAGAAAAATTTCTTTGGAAATAGAACTCAGAAGTAGGCCTTTGCACAGACTCTTCCAGCATCCAAAGTTACAGCCACTCTAAAAGTGAATCAAAAATAAGATTAACTTGAAAGAAACTCATATTAATCTCAACCTCCTTGCATTTATTAAACAAATAAAGGAACTTCTACTGAAAAATTATAAACCTTGTTACCCTTTGCTACAGGACTTACTAGAAATTAAAAACTAGGTAGCTGTTCTTTCCCCCTCAAGGTAGCGCCTCATTTTAATCACACACAAGAGGAGTTCCAAACCTTCATTTCTCAATAGAAAAAGGAACTCTATAGATAAATTCATTTAAATAATCTTCATCTGTATTTTCTTTATTATAAAATTATTTTTGTTATAATTACATTGAGGCAGCTCTTGAATGTTTGCATTTAATCGTTTGCCAATTCAGCTTTAATAAATCTTGTAAGATTTTCTTAGTTGATAATTTCTTTATTTTAATTTATATTTTGCTTGAATAAATGAACTCATCATCATATGGAAGTTGTTTCAATTGAGGAAAAATCCTTAATTTATGGAATGAAAACCTTCTGATTTACATATATCATATTTCTGTATAAACTCATTACTTCTCATTATTACTTCAAATAAGTGGTAATTGGTAGTAATATCTTGTCCAGGTATAATGTTTTTTGATATTTCTGAAATATAAGGGAAGAAATATTGATTTTATGGGGTTGAAAAATTGGTTTTTTGATAAATTAAAGAATATTAATTTTGATTACTATTTACTGAGATTTTAGGCCAGTATTTATGTTGTTTATGGGCAATATTGGAGTTATGGAGTGATTTGAAGCTCTTTTATACTATATTTCTATATAGTTCAATGCTGTTTCCTTAACTTGATAATTTTTATTTTTTCCCTTGTGAAAAAAAAAAATTATGAGAATCAAAGGAAGTTTATTTTCCCTTTTATGGATTAACCATCATTATGGAGATACATGACTGGGTTATTAACTAAAATGATGCTTCTTTCGGTGGGCTGACATTTGTGTGATTTTGAAATTTCCATAAACAGAATAAATAATTCAATTTTTTTACCAAATTTAGAAATAATTACCATTCTTGTTGGAATTAGGATATTAATCCCTTGAAATGAAAAAATGATGGGAGGGATATAAATTGAGACGGGATTATGAAAATTATCAATTTTGATATTTTACCCCTCTCTAGAATGATCAAAGAAAGGAAAACTAAAAGAAACTTTTGGCTGAATATTTATATAAAATTGAATGAAATGATTTCAATAATTAGTTTTATTCAGAAAATGAAGATAGAAATAAAATAAATAAATCAATTTTGAGTAATCTGAAAATCATTAAAATTATTTGTAGTCAATCAAAAACTTATTTAAAGCCAATTTTTTAAAACACAAACTGATTATAGAAAAGATTTCGATATAAACATATAAAGATGATGATGAAGACAGGTTAGGTGTTGAATTTTAAATCTGAGTTTAGGTGGATGATAAATTTTGATAAAAATATTATATAAAAATTTATAAAATAAAAATGAAAAATAGTCATAGAAAATAGAGAACTTTTCAAATACCAGAGAATAAGCTAAGTAACAAGTTGAATTATAAAATCCCAAATAATAAAAATTTTAATCAGTAATTATTTTATAAAAAGGAAAAAGGTACTTTGACGAGTTCAGTATTCATGGATTTGTTGATTTATTAAAATTTTGAATTGATAATCTTCTAATGAGATTATATTTTTTCGGATTGGTTACAATGAAATTTTTTTTATCTTTGCATTGTTGGTAATGTAATAAAATTATTCCTTTTTAGGGTACTGCTTCATTTATTATTTGAAATTGAATTGAAATTTTCAATCTTCTTATTTTGGTTTGAATTATAAATTTTTGGGTTTCAATTTAAGTTATTTTTTCTTATTTTTTCTTTTTCTTGGCTTCAAGAAACTAATTTGATTGATGTTCTTTTGGTTTTTTTTATTACAAGCTAAAATTATTTTCAAAATTGAGATTGAAATTTAATTTTTTTCGAAAACATTAAATGACAAATCATTTTCAAAGAAATCAATTTTTAAATCGAGCTTTTTTCATCATTGGAATATTAAAAGTTCAATTAAAACATATTTTACTTTGATACCTAATAAGCTCACATTGGGTTCAGATATATACTTCAAAAAAAACTTCTAATTATCTCTTTTTTGTGACCAATAAGAAATATTTCAAGAAAAATTTAATCGCTCTCTGGTTGTAGATTTTTTTATTCCCAAAATAATATTTTTTTTAACATTTTTCTTTGATAAAAAGAATCAGCCTTTATTTACAATTAAAGATAATTAATTGTTTTTGATCAAATTGAATTTTATTCCTAGCTCTGATAAAGTTCTTTCTAAATTTTATATTGCAATTTTGTGGTTCATATTAAGTTGCCTCTCTTTCATCTCTCTCTTTTTCCATTTCTCTTTCTTGAATCCGATTTTTATAGCTTCTTATTCTCATAAAAAGAAATAATTTGGTGATTGAATTCGTTGTTATCTTTTGTTATTGAATTATATTAGAGCTTAATTGATTTACTTTATATGGTTTATTTTAGTTTCCTGTGCAGATATCTCTTTTTCACATTATCCTTTATGCCATGCAACTTCTTTATTTCTAATCATTTCAAGACCTGTAATATATAATCATAAAGGAGATGTGACTTCTATACCAAAAAATTAAATATTTCTAAAACACTTTTTTGACGGGTTTCTAATAAGCTCTTATATAAATTAAATAGAAAAAATTAATTTTTTTTCATGCCTTCTAATAAAATGAATTAATACAATTATATTCCTTTATTCATAGTCTTAACTATTCAATAATAATTTTGATATGCGTCAGAATACCTTTCAAGGATAACCAAACTCAAAGACATGGAGTTAAGAGCGAAATAATTCATAAAGTTTCCCTTGAAATAAGAATGGTTTGAGATTTAAGTATGTGAAAATATGGATCAAACCCATGTACAACATCAAAAATCAATTCAAATTCCTGTTAATTAATTAGAACTCACAATATGATTTATGTGTGCCTTATTCCCAAATAAAGTTTTTATGTCCTATTCCAGATCGGTTCAATTGACAATGAAAATTGATTCCTTTTATTTTTTCATAAAATGGTGTTAAGTCAATAAATATCAATAATTCGTCAAATTTTCTCCAAGTGGAGTGTAAAAATAATTTGAATTGTGATATGAAACCCCACTTCACTACCCCACATTAAAGAAACTAATCTCTGAAGGACTGGTTTTCCCAAATGATTATTTTTCTTTTTTTAATTTCCTTTTCTTATAATCTTATTTTGTTTTGTTTAACTATATTTTTGATATAAAAGTTTTTACTACAGAAAAAATTGTAAGATATATAATGAGTATGCATAAGATTTACATTTAGTGGAAGAGTTATAGAATCATAGGGGTCATATTATTGAAGATAAATTACTTTACACCAGATTGCAAGTATTATGATGTCAACATTATGTCAAAAATGATTTCATGAGACTAAGTTAATGGATTGAAGAATATAAATTAAATTTATCTTCAATAACAGTTACTAAAAGTTAAAAAAACTGATAGTTTGAGATACATTAGAAAAGAGGGTGTAGGTGGTCATTTTGATTGGTAAATTAAGAAATGGTATTCACTAAGTAAATTTAGAATGGTGTAAAAGGCTTAATTGAGGGTATTAATAATTAGTAGATGGTAATTATCAATTGGCTTATTTCTATAATAATTTAATTGATTTTAATAATAATTCAAGTAATTTCTGAGTAATTCATTAATTTGATAATTATGAAAGCCAATCCAGGACTCCCTGAAATTCAAGAATTTAATTTAATTCAGATATTTTTTGATTCATTTCACCACATGTAAAAAATGAATCGAAATTGAGTAATCTTATTGATCATAATTCAAACCCTATTTAGCCTCAGAAAATGTCACATGAAACAGCGTAAAAAGGATGGGAAGCCTTCAAATATCTGTTCTTACACCTCCTATGTAGAGACAAAAAAAAATATATGGAGGCCCTCTCACCCTTCCAATATTATTTTTTCACATTTCCAAAATTTTAGTCCATAACCAAAAAATAATCTCTTGATATCTTTCATAATTATTTAGGTCTAAAGGATTTCTCAGTTGTGATAGCAGAAATGAAGTTAGTATTTTACCAAAGGTACAGTCTTATTTTCTATGAGTGGAAATTGAGTGTAGCATACCTTAATTAAGAAATTCATTAATTAACTTATAGCTATGGTTAGTGGATTATAAATAGTAAGAAGCTAGCCTTAGTCCAAATTATATTATGATTTTATATTGTTATTAATTTTTTATCTAATCTTATTCTGATATTAGCCTTAGAAAACCCTGTAAAATATATTTATAATCCTCAACTACTTACTGATTAAATATAACTAATAGGAAATCTCTATCAATAATCTCTACCTATTCTTAAAGAAATATCTTGAATTTTCTAAGATTTCTGAATATCTCCTAAATAATCTTATTAAAATGAAAAAACATTTTTTGTTTTAAATCTCTATGCTATTATTCTAGGTTGTTCTTAAGGTAGGATTCAATTATGATTTAGGATTTATAGCTTTTCTCAACAAGAATATAGTCATATATAAATATAATCAAGTTTAATTTTGAGTTAAGTCCATTAGTCATCGAATAATAAAATTGAATTTTTATCTTTTTATTCTGTACGTAATTGATATTCTTTATATACCTCACGGTCCTGCAATTACATCCTTAAATAGTCAATTCATCCCTGATTAAGTACATATAGGAAATATTTTTATTTACAATTCAAATCACAGATTCTTCAAATGGTTTTTTATTTCAAGATAAATTTTCAGAAATTAATCCTTCAGTTCCTTCTTTAAGAATTCATTCATAATAATTCAAACAGATTTTCAACATATAAGTATAGTAACCAAATTTGGTTGGTTTATTATTATATTATATAGTGCCTTTTCTTCCAAAGATGATTATCATGATAATTATTCTTAATTTCGTATCATAATCTAAATTTTTCACAAAAAATATGAGATTACTGATAAACGTTTTAGAGATTTGATAAAATTATCTCAAATTTTATAAATTTTTATACACATCTTATGGATAATCTTAAATTAATATGTTATTATTTGTGTATTTGGTAAGATAAATGAATAAAATAATATAATGATAATGATAAAAACATAATTCTGAGTATAAATTTGATTTATTTCAGCATTTTCCAAGTAAATGATAATTCAATTTTTTCAACAGATTGAAGTATCTTTGAGATTCAAATTCTAAAAAATCTATATTCACTAATATTTAATAATTGATGTATTTTAAGATTACTATAAAAAGATCTTTTAATCATTGAGTCCAAAAGAACAAGTTTAAATATTAATTGCGCTAAGAAATTAGATGGAACAAAATGATAATAAAAGAAGCGTGTAAGGAAATATTTGATTAGATTTACTTTGGAATTTCCTAGAAGATAAAAAAATATTTCATATTTAACTTAGGACCAGTCATAAATGAATAAGAATTCAGAATCCAAGAATATATTATTCATAATTGAATACAATTTCTTTGCGGGATATGTTAGACTAAAATTTAATCTCAATTATATTGAACAACTACAACATCAAAATTCTTTCACCAACCACTAGTTTTATTTCTTATTTTTTTTAAAATTTGGTTATCAATAATAGACTCAGAAGTGTAAAGTTAGTCCCTATTAATGTTTGTTTCTGGTGGTTATATTCAAATTTGATATTATCTCTGAAATACTCCAAACTTAATTCATTTCAATATTATTTAGCCCAATTCTCTTAGTAGGATTATATTCAGTTTTACATCTTGAATCTATCAATTATGGAATCAGTTTCACTTTGTAATTTATCTACCAAAAATATTAAAATACTATTTTACAAATGAGAAATCCATAGTAATTTTAAGAAAAATTATTCCAGAAATAAATTCGAAAAGCTTTTGAGGGGATAAATTAGTCCTAAAGGTGTTCTAAAAAAATTAAAAATAAAGGACGGAAATTTGAGCTTATTTTTCTTACCTACCTTGTAAGCTTTTTATATTGAGATTTGAATAAAAATCAATTGATTTGTCTTCCTCAGAATTTGTTTTTATTCAAAACATCTGAAAAAATAAATTTAAAGAGCTTTAAGAAAATAACGAAGAGATATTTTTTTTCAGATTTATCAGTATTGTAAAAAATATAGTATACGAATTAAATTTTTTGAAAACAATAAAAATTCATCCAAAATACTCAAAAATAAGTAATGAAAGTTTTTCTTTAATGTAGGAAATAGTTGAAATGACTTATTATTAGAAATAAATCCCTGAAAAGGATACTTTAAGAGAAAAAAAACCCTCTAAATGAAAATAGATAAGCTGGTGAGGAGGTTTTACAATGGTTTCATTGAATAGAAACCATGGGCTGTTTGCGTATCAGACATGAGGAATTTATTTACGAATGATAATTAATAATTTACTCACTAAATGGTATAAATTTCTCACTATATGGTATCAATTCTTTATCATATGAAATCAACTATTTATTATGTGTAATAAGCTTCTCATCTTGTGTAATAAAACACTCATTATTTGGAATATGAAATTAATTCTACATCTTTTCAAATAAAATAATCCTATAATTGATATTAAATGAACCTATTATTGATTTTGAACAAACCTATTGTCAATATTAAATAAGCTTATAATTGAGCTCAAATTTACCTACATTTCATGTTAGATAAAAACAATATGAATTGCAAATTAAACTACAGCCTATGTTTAATTAAATTGCTACTTATATTAAAGCTAATTTATCATACACTTTAAAGCCTATGTAATATTTTACTCTGAAACTAATAATTAAATTAATCTTAATTTAATTATTTCATTATGTCTGTTCTTATTTTTGAGAATAAAACCACTATGATAATATCAATAATTCAAAACCAAAATAAATATTGAAATAATTTTATAAAAGTGGGATTATTAATAATATATATTGATATTGATTAATAAGTATGTATGAATTTAATAATAATAATAATTATAATTATTCTTTATTACCAATATAAAAATAATAATAATAAGATTTCTCTACCAGAATTACATTTTTTTAAATAAGTTATTCATCATTCAATAAATATAAAATAATAATAATATTTTAAAAAAAATAAAATTGTACAATAAATAAACAATAATAAGAATAGAAAATACCTAAATGTTAATAAAAAACTACACACCACACATTAATTTTACCACTTTTTTGGTAAGTTAAGTTAAGCATGGTGTAAGCTTATCTCAGTTTGAACTTAATAAAGCTTAATTGAAATAACAAATTTGTCAACATTGTTGAGCTTACACCAAAATTTTATTTTAATCTTTGTAGGCCAAAATATTGAATTTATGGTATCATACCCAATGGTATGATCATAGGTAAAATTGTATGGAGAATCAAATGGTGTAATAAAAATTTATATATAAATTTATTTCTTAAAAATCTGAGAAAAAAATTATGTTCATTATTTCTAATTTCAAGTGAGGAGTTTGTGAGTCCTTTTGGAATGTAAAATATTCCTCAGGGCTCACAGCTTACTTCAAATGAAGATTTGAATACATCAGCATAATGAAGTTAAGAAAATAGAAAAAAGGATAGTGTTACTTGATATAAAATAGGTAATGTTGACAAAATAAAGAAGGGAATTTCATAGTGAGATTTGTATGTGAGCGCTCACATAATTCCACAATGTATTTAAGAGCTTTCTCAAACAGTTAAAGCCATTTTTATAAAGTTTTTTGCTAACTTAAGGGTATTTTAACTCTCTTGGAAACATCTAGAGCCTTGTTGGTATTAAAGCCAGATATTTAATTGATTCACAGGCCCATTCAATAAAAACAAAGCAAAAATCATAAAATTTTGTGTCAATTTTGACACTCCATTCCTAGATCTAAGGATTTTGAGAAAGTCTTGCACCCTTTGAATAAATATTTCTTTTCCCCTCAAATTTAATCTTTCCAATCTATTTGTCTTTTACTTCTCCAGTTTTAATGAAAAATCTATATCACAAATGGAATTCAATTGATTTTTGTAATTACATAACACCAAAAATTCATACCTCATATGTAAATTGAAATCAATTTTTTTAAGAAATGTGCATAATTCAACTTAATATAGCTATATTAATCGTGAAATCTAAGCTAAACTCCAAACCTCATTTTAAACAAAAAAAGCTATGTTTAATACCACTTGCGAGAAAATAAAATACTTGATAATTTACAGGTTTTCATACTTCAAATACTCAAGGCTTAATTAACACTTGTTTTCTTATAATCTTGTTTTACAAAAAATATCAAAATATTCAACTTCTAATAGATCCTTCTTTTTACCTAATTTTCATAAGAAGAGTTCTGATTTTAATTTTTTCTATTCTTAATTATTATTTCTAAAAATTGTGAATTTAGTTATTTTTTTAATTGGAATTATATCTTCAGGAAATAATAAATATTCTTAATTTTTATTGTTTAGGTACTTGAAAATACATCTAAGGCCACGCACCCTACATAAAATATTATTATATTTTATCAATATTATATGAAACTATCACTAGTTTGTAAAATTATTTACTATTATAATCATTAATCTCCAAATTCTACATATTATATGAGAATTTTATAATTTTTGAAATTTTTAAATAATAAACTTTGTAGGAAAATTCATGGTAACTGATATTATCATTGAATTTAAAAGGGTAAAAAAGACATATCATCATTTAAAGGAGATAGTCAAAATAAGAAATTCTAATTAATTTTCATGATAAAATTTTGGATACAAAAATCAGACGATATGGGAAGATCTGTAAAAATTTCTCTTTTATTGTGGTAAATTAGCCTCAAATAGTTTTATTTTGATACTTTACCCTTGGAATATATAATGAAAAGGCAATTTAAGGGTCTAGTTTTCTTTCTTATTTCTGTGAAAATTAAATTTTTAATTAAGATTCATTTTTTGATTCCTATATTTTGTGAAGATTTTTTGGCACATACTACATAACCCTTTTGAAAATTCGGTCACAAACTTACATCTATTACAAACAAGTTATCAACATTTTAACCGAGTATTATGAGTTATAAAAATTCCAGATATGTAATAGAATTATTATTATATTTCTTCATATTTCTAATTGAGCTATAATTATCATGTTTGAGTTTTTTATTCATTCTCTATAATTTCAGTTTACCTTCTTTTAAGTCTCAATCCAGTTCTTTTTGAGATTGCTTGGGTGATTTCATCAACCTTTTCTTCTCATGTATCAGAAAATAATATTCTTTTTCTTATTTTTTTTATATTTTCTCCTTATTATTTGGTTATGTCTGAGGCCATCCTGTGATTGTACAAATTTGACAAATCTTCTCCACGAAAACGGCGTCGAAAGCGTGGCCAAGGAGCCTTTGATGGTCTGAGATATGCTTAATGGGGGGTTCATTCTTGGCATGAGCTGTTGATGCTTGTAAAGGATTCCTTGGCCGGTTCCTGCGCGCTCGCCCTTCTTGACCATTGGCAACCGACACTTTCCGCCAGGAATTCATCATCCACCTCGATCAATCATGACAACATCCACTACTTCATCCTCATCGTCTTCGTCAACGTTTTCCGAGAAATGCTCAAGCTTCCTAGTATCCGTCACAGACTATTTGATTCCCACCGTGTCCGCTGAGGCCGAGCAAAGTGAGGAGGCTGAAGAGGAGGAAGATCCCGAGGATGTAAGTTCGAATCAGTGAAAATAAGCTGCAGACAAGCCAGTTGATACTCTTGCCAAAGTGACTCACAAACCTTCATTTCCTCTTCGCATGATACAGCCAGCGCCTGCCATCAGGGAGGGTGAGTAGGGTTTCTCCTATTACCTTGCAGAACCAGTCTCTTAATCAGCTTAACTCATTGTCGGTCTACCCGCATAAAGAGTGCACCGAATCAAAATGCTCCAAATACAAGCACCACTTTGATCATTGTCAAGAAAAGGTCCAAAGTGGTAAGGGTGAAAAAGGAGAAGATTGTGTGGAGGAGTTCTTCCATCTGATGCACTGCGTTGATGAATGTGTGAGTCTTATTGCCGATGAAAAAAAGACTTATCATTCACGCTTCCTTTCATGATCTTCAATGTAAAGCATACTAATTTTTTTTGGGTTTGATTAATCATAGGCCACTCCCAAGTTGGCCAGCAAACTTGTCTAAAGTAAATAGTCAAACATTAAATGTTGCCAGACAATTAGAGTCAATCACGCTTTGATTTCTTTTCTTTGATAATCATCTTGCCATTATGTCTATCTAGCTTTTCAGTGTTGCCTTCATAAAGGGTGTTATTAACTTCAGTTTCAATCTGGTTTTGTAAGTATGTAGAACCAATTAAGCCCATTTTTACATCGCCTTTTCCGAATCTCAACATTAAATTCGACTTCATAACCATAAAGCATATCAATAGGTGGAGACTATTCCAAGGGATATTCGTCAAATATTCTGATCAGGCTATACTGCTCCACAAGTTCAGGCTTTTTCATCCCAATTTTAGCGTTTTGATTTTCTTGACAGGCCGGCAATAAATCCTAGAAAAATAAATGATTTAAAATATCGAAAATAAGGCAGTTCTCTCCAGGTGTTATAATCATGAACAATTAGTCCCTTTCAGCACACGGACAGACACCGCTGCCCTCACCGCTCAAGCAAATGAAGCGGGTAGAGATATGCTTTTGCCAATATGTTAAATCGAGACTTGGAAGAACCATATACCATGAATACACATTTTTGTTTGCCCTTTGTTACTGCTTACTTTTTTGAGAAAAATCTGCATACAAAAAGCAATAAAACAATACTACTTGCTTTGATCCAGCATTATGAAGTACATCTTTTTTTTTCATAAAAAACCCCAAAACGGTGAAGTTAGTTTTTGTTGGTCAGCTTACTTTCTTAAAAGCACCTAATCAAGTTATACGCTCCCAAACTATTAGGAAAATAGATGTACTGTAAACAACTCTGCATGGTGGCCATCGAAAGGTGAATAGAGGATGTTAGCAGGCCCGAGACTTGATGTCAGTCTTTTCTTTGCAGCTAACCATATCAATGTCAGGGCAAATGCTAGAGCGTGGCATATTGAAAGGTATTCGCAACTGAGATAGGGTCCATCAAGCAATAACTGGGATTGAATTATTGGGGAATTGCCACAAAGGCTTAGCTTTGGAAGTGAAAAATTATGAGAAGTCATCCTCATTCTTTCAGAAGTTGATGTCCGGTAAGTATGGCTTTGCTTAAATGTAAAACCTTCATTAGAAAATAAAAAAAATGTTTCAGAAAATTAGTCTATGTTTTTTGAAAGTAACTTGAACCATTTTGTGTTGTTGAGGTATAATAAACCTATGCAAAAGGACCTCTTTATTCTTTGTTGGATTTCAATTACAAACTTAAAAATTCATGAGATAATAACATCCATAGGCTGTTTAAGCCAAAAAATATTTTTCGATACGAAATTAAGTACATATTACTAATCAACTAAATAGTTTTGATTTGAACATACATTTGAAATAATTATTAATACTACTGATTTAATTCAACAGTGATTTAAAACATAGAAAACTGATAAATATTTAATTGAAAATTTAGATATCTTATTTCAAATTTCATTAGAAAAAAGATAGGAGATAGTAATCTGTAACTAGTAAACTTCATAGGAAGAATTCAATCTATTCTAAAATTATTATTTTTATAAGCAAAAAAATATAGGAATATCTTTCTTAAAAAGGTCTTGTAAATATTATATATTTAAGTTTTAATAAGGAAAATTATGTATGAAATTAGATAGTATTAGCTTTGACCATAATTATAATTAAAAGAAATATTTTGAGTCACATTTTCTTTTGAAATATATAACTCTTTCAAATTGAAAATAATACCTGAATTTCAAAAAAGATTAAATAAATGATTGGAATAATTTTATTTTCCCATTTTTTTTGTAATTTTTTGAAATTTAGAGATAAAAATAATTCATTTTTAATAAAAAGTGATTGATTTGGAATCATATGAAATCTCTTTATAGAAAGAGAATACAACATGTAGATCAAGGTAGTTAATAGACTCAAACAAGCTTGATTAAATTAATGAGATTCTTTCATACATTATTCAAGATAATGATGGATTTTTTTTTCACCGTTTCCTTTGTTTTCTGACCTTTTATGACCTCATTTAGCAGAAAGGAATTTTTCACAACTTTTAGTTTTAAATTAATTTCTTTATGAAACCAAAAAAAATCACCTTTTTAAATTGAATTTACACTGATAAAAGAAGGAAAAAAGATAAACAAAATAGAGAATATTCAAGTGTTGTCAAAAAATATGAAAATTTACTTTCTTTTAAGATTATCTTCAAAAGAAAAATGAAAGAAACATCAAAAAGAACAAATTCAATTATTTCATTACTTTTTTACAAGAAAAACTTTCTTTTTCTTTGAGCTATCTTTGAAAAGCAAATCTAAAAGAGTTGGAAAATAAATGAAATTTTTCAAAAAATAATTTTCTTATCTTACCTTCAGAACAAGACACATGAGAAGAAATTTGATCTTCTTTTTTTAAAATAATAAAAAATAAAAAATGTTTTTTGTGAATTGGCTTTAACATACAAAAAAGAAACATGGATTGAAAAAATTAATTATTTTTCTGTTTTTTTTTGAAAAGAAATAAGTGAATTTTTTTCCAGAAAAAAAGAAGGAATTCAAATTCACTGTGAGATGAGTTTTCTTAAAGTACAAAATTGAAAGAGTATAATGAATTCAAAAAAGAAATTTATCTATTTATTTTCAAAAAAAGTGAATGAAAATCAAACAGAATGATTTTTTAATTTAAATTAACTTCAAAATGATATTTTTGGGAAAAAAACAATTTATCAATATTAGGGGGTGTCAAAGTTATCAAGTCCAGACTGAAAATAACAAGGGATTTGGAAAACCCCAGGTTTTTCACGTGTAAGCTAGATGGAATTTTGATTAAGTCCCCTATTCTTTTCACAAAATACCACTCTTTTGGGATTTGATGATGAAAACTAACCTAAATGAGAATTTTCCATGGATTTATAATTTATAAATTTATTATTTATCCTTTCCACAATCCATTTTTACAAAGTTGTTCCAAAACCATAGAATCACATCATCTTTCTTCAGTCACATCATAATGCTTCAATACAAATAAAATATGAAAACCAAATCCAGCCTTCTTAGTGTATCTGTTGATTTAGTAAGCTCTGATTTATTAACAATAATAAATTGGATTTCAATTTCATAACTCTTTGAGGAATGATTTTGTACCAGTGGCTCAGCTTCTATAGGAAGGCCCCCCTTTATCTGTAAGTTTTGACTATGAAACACTAAGTAAAAATTACTAATATTTTACTTATTTTACTCTGAATATCCTAATAAAAATTAATAATAATGTTTAAAATGATCATTTAATAAGATATTATTATAATTATTTCATAAAATATTTATATAATTTAAAAAAATAGCTAATATAAATTATATTATAAATATATTAATATTTAATGAATGAATATATTTATAGCAATACATTATTGTTACAAAAAATAATAAATGCATTAGAAACTGTTATATTATATCAAAAAATATATCACAATAATATTACTAATATTAAAGCTGTATATTAACTAGATACTCTTTATATCAATAAAAAGAATTATCAAATAATAATAATAGAGATAAATATTATAGTAAGAATCAATAACATAATTTCAACAATTGAAATAATAATTTTGATTAATTTTAATACTAAAAATGCAAATACAACTTATTTAAATTGTAGTTACAATGAAAAATAGAGAGAAATACCATTTTTACCATTTTTACATGGATTTAGGGAATTTAAGAGATTTTAACAAAATAAAATAAAATATTGATTTAATCATTCAAAATCTAGTAACCACTAAAATATATAACTTTGGTCTTTTCTATATAAAGAATAAAGAACATTATCTTTTATTTGATGTGTCTTAGGGGGAAACAGAGCAGGAAAGGGTCCTTTTATAGTAAATATCCTTTCTTTTAGTAGATGTGTACTGATTCTATCCACTGGAATTGATCAATATAATAAGGCTTGGTGATGATTGCATCAGTATTAAACCTTTTTATCTCATTATTATGCCAATTTTTAGAGTCATAAATAAACACTAATTTGCTTACATCATAAGCTTGTAATATGACTGAGTTTTGTGAATTAAGCTAGGTTGAATTATAAAATACAAATATACAGCAGTTTTATCTCTTATTCAACAGTTAAACTTGAAATAAGATTACATTTAAAGATTAAAAATGATTATTTTTGAGCCTTAACATTAATATCTGATCACTTTTTTAAGTTTTTCACAAATATTCAATTCATAGGGTGAATTATAATATCTTACCATGTTCTTACTGAACTTAAAATAGGATTGAATTAAATGCTGAAAAATCCATTTTTCATGATTTTTCTTGTAATTAATCTTTTCTGTCAAAATTTGCTATTTTATACTTTAAACCATGATTTCATAGGCTTATACCTTGAATATCATGCTAAATATATTTCATTCCTCACTTATGAGCTAGTAGAATTTGAAAATATACTTCCTTCTAATTAAGGACCACTTCCAATTCTAAGTGGTCAGCTGGTATTGCTATTTTGACCAATTTCTCCTTATTATTTGTGAGCCTGGAAGAATGTAAACTTCTACCTGCTATACAGACCCCAATCACTTTCTTTAAGATTTCATCTCATTTTCTTTCAATATCATGTAAAAGTTTCAAATACTTAAATTTCATATTATTATAATATGAATTAATTCTTGTTTCTATGACTGATTACTAAATATGTCATAGTATAAAGTTCCCACTATGTCATTAATGTTGTTTTTATATCTGCTCATGTTGCTATAACAGATCTTTCATCACTAAAACAAAATTTATTTCATATTATTTTGATTTTGAATTTGTAAATAAAATATTTAAAGAGGATTAATTCTCTTTCAATTAATCCTCATATCTCTTACAAATTATATTTTTACAATTAAAATTACTTACATTTTATTTTAGAAATATTAGCACTCTCACCTTTCAGAGTGATTAAATTCACTTTTTACAATTTATTACTACTTCTGAAGCCTCAATTCCAGCAGTACATAATCTTAAATAAAGTGACACGTCTATTAATGTCATTTGAATAGTATTCCACTTATAATTAGCTTATTAAATTACTAATATTTAGTCTGGAAGCTACAAAAGAGGCGCCAGCTAACATTATTCTTGAGCTTGTTTATAGATTTTCAGGAAAAGTTTATATCTTTTCTATTACCAATATTTAATGGAAAATTTTAATTCTTATCAAATATTCATGATTAGTATTTCAAAATATAGGAGCTAAAAACCATGAATATATGCACCAACCATAAAAGTGGATATATCCAGGGATATCAGTGAGTATTAGCTTAACAGATATGAAATGAAAGAGTCATATATATATATATATTTATGGGTAATCCAATGGTCAATTTTTCAAATGTTTATTCATTGGTTTCTGAGAAAATCAATAATATATACCTTTTTATGGATTTTTTACTTATTTTAATTGTTTTTAAAATTAAAATTTTAATTCTTATTATTAAAATAGCTTCTGAAATATTGTTTGGGACCTTTCTTTGGATATGTGGTCATATCTAAAATTCTCACATTATCCAAGAAAAATGAATTTCAGCTTATGGTGAATGAGGTAAAAAATAAATACTGTCCAAGATGAAAACTCAGTTCAGGAATAATTTGAGATTGGTGGCAAAAATACAAAAAAAATATATGAAAGGAAAAAAATTGAAAATTTAACTGGAGTTAAAATCACTGAAGAGAATAAGATTAAATGGCTTAATTAAATTCCTGAAAGTCTTGGAATTGTGTTTCCTTTCTTTGTAGAAATGGAAACACTCTTTGGTTGAAATACCAATATGACTCATCAAAATTTATCATTTTAAAGAAAAAGATGGTTTTAATAATTATGATTAAAATGAAATTTAAACAATAAATCATCTGTTTTAATGAATTCATTAAATCATGAAATTTCCATTCAATTTTCAAGAGAAATAGTTTTTTTTGAGTCACATTTTGATATTTATTCCTTTTTTTATCATAATTATTAACTAATTTAAAATGAAAACCTCAATGATTAATTGGTATTTATTCTTGTACATGATCCTTACTGATTCTATGAGTGATTATTTTTTTCTTTCTCCAGATAAGTAAATTTATTTCTCATTCAATGAAAACAGGAATCAATAATTGTAAGGTGTGGATATGAAACTTTGATTGAAAATAAAGTACTTTTCCTGTCCTCAAAATTTGTATAAGGTAAAAATCAATTAAAAATAGTAAGAAATATTATTTTTAAGAGAAAACAGGCCAAATTTATTGTTTATAAATTTATTAGTATAAAACAATAATATTATAAAGATTTATTGTTTTACCAACAATAAAAATTTATCCAAAAAATATTCTACAAGAAATATTTTAAGGCTACAAAAGAAATTTCTTCAAGAGCAATTTCAATTGGAATTAATTGAGCAAAGAACTGCAAGAAATTAATTAAAGAAAAAAGTCTTTAAAAAGAATATTAAAGAGAAAAAACACCCAAAAGTGACCAGAGTGAATTTGGAAACAAAGTGACAAAGTTTACAGTGATGAAAGATGCTTTAATTTACTTTTGGGGTGGTTCAGGGGTAAAAATGATTATAAGAGTTACAAACAATGATTATAATTAATTTTCCACGTGGTTAAAAGGATTAAAATGATTTAAAAAAGGTTGTTGGAATCTTTTATTGATTGGTTTAACAATGTTTAAACTAATTATAAAAGGAAAATATTCTAACATGAAGAGAAAGGTGGGGCAAAGAAGACATTCTTTTATAGCCATCAATTCGCTTACTCCAAAAGTAAAATTTACTCTTGTCAGTCGTGAAAAACAGTCTGACAACAGAAAAGCCAATTATGGCATCATTGAACCCTGATTTAGACCAAGAAGGGCTGGTTTAAGCCATTTTTAGCCATTTTAGACCCTTAAATCAGCCATTACTATAGCAATACCTGGTCTAGAGCCTTCAAAACACGTCAGAATGTGTGTAAGAGATGTAGAAACCAGTTAAAACTGTTGCTACTATGATGGTTTTATCTTAAGGGTAGCTTTACCCTCTTGGCAACAGCTAAAACTACCCCAGTTGGTATCAAAACCTCATCATCAATTGAGTCCACAGACCCTGTAACTCAATTCCAGGCCAAAAGTGATGAACTTTTGCGTGAATTTTGACATCCCACACCTGTCAGCAAGGATTTTGGGGGTCTAGCTCCCCCTTAGAGCTGGAGTTCTTTTTCCCCCCAAATTTAATCTTTCCAATTTATTTTTCCTTTAATTCCTCATCATGTATTATACTCATAATTTACATATGTAATTCAATTCAATTGTACAGTACAATACAGTAATAATTGACACCTCATATGTAAATCAAAGCTCACTTATGTAATACATGCGCACATTTTGACATTTCAATTGAACTCAATTGAAAATACTTCAATTCCTCATAACTTCTAAACTAAACACAACACCTCAATTTCAACACAAAAATTGATGGTTAACACCACATGTGGTGTGAATTAAATTAAAGTTTTTAGGACTTTCAACTTTTGTATTGAAAATACTAAAAACTTAATTTAAGCTTATTTAGAGTTGAGTTACAAGAATTTTACTCAGAGGTGACCCCACCTGATTTTTTATGAGGAATCCAATGGTGAAATAATTTTTATATGTTTATTTATTGGATAAAAAGTTATAATAGCTTTTATTTAACTTTTTTCCAAATTTATTTATTTTTTCACAATTTTGTTAAAATTTCATTTTTACTTAAGTTTTTCAAGTATAAATGTAATTTTATAATTCCAAAATTTAATGTGATTTTGTTTTTAAATTGTAATTAAATTCTTTTTATTTTGAATATAAATTTATATTTATATTTTGATTTTTATTTTAATAATATAAATAAATTTATTTTATTTATATTTATATGTTAATTTTGTATTTGTGGTCTTTGGGGTATATGAAATTACCTCTAAGGCTCACAATAATTTACCCTCAACATTAATTAAAAGAGTGGCTCAAGTAAAAAAGAGATTAATATATTTGTACCACCTTGTGAAGATGTTTTGGAATCCCACCAGAAAGGTATATATTTGAGATATAATTATTAAATTCAATTTGATTGAGTAAATATGTTTCTTATCCTGTTAATCCAATGATATTTCTTCTTTTGAGTTTAATAAGAAATAATGGCTTTAGGATAAGGAAAAGAATTCTCAAAGTAAATTGTTTTAAGAAATAAAGCTTAAAAACAAATGGAGTTTGATGAGAAACACCAAAACATTAAAAATTAATTTGAAAAGTAAAAATTAGATATGTAATAAGGATCAAAGGAGAAAGTAATTCTGTATTTATCTCACACAGAAGCTTCAAAATAAAGCTGAACTGTATCTGAGTTGGATGAAATTCTGACATCGATCAATAAAAGTTGACACATTATCATGATTTTGTGAGTGATAATGAGTTAAATCCAATTTGGTAAGGCATAAATAACACCAATTGATTATTGAATTGTGCAATTAATTTAATAATTCAGTCTTATTATAATTTAATAAAGGTAACAAGCTAATTAGAAGTTCCTATCATCTTAAATTGTATCCCAGCTTTCAGCTTGATAGATTTTTGGGGTGTCTTTTGGGCTTAATTTGAAAATAAAATTGAATTTTTCTTCATTTTTATGATGAATAAATTTCATTTTAATTTTCAAGTATTTGTTAATTTATTTTTCATTTAAAGTTTCTCTTTTAAAATGACTTTTTTTAATTATTTTTGATTCAATTTTTACTTTTACTTTCAATTTAAAATAGCTTTTTATCTTCTAATGCAATTTATAATTTTATGAAAGGTTTTCTAAGTTCTCATTTTGCTGGCATTTTTGTGTTTTGACTGTAATTAATTTGGTATATAACAGAGTTTTCTTTTCCTTTTTCAAAAAAAGAAAAATTTCAATTTGATTTTTTTGAGAATTTCTTGCTGGGCCTTTAAATTAAACTTTTTGTATTCAAATTCTAATTAAATTTTTAAATTATTTTTTATTTTTTATTTCTGCTTTTTCATATTAATTAAGAATTTTTAATTGTTATTCTTGATGCATATTGGACTTATGGTTTTGTTTCATTTGAACAAGAATAAATTGTATTTTTGGAAGATTTTTCCTTGAGCTTGCAATTTCAACTTTTCATTCATTAATTTCAATTCAAATTATTTTTTCATTTTTAATTTAAATTTTCTCATAAAATTTAAACAATTCAAATTAAACATTTGTTTCTATTATTTTTTCAAAAATTAAATTGATTTGGTATTTTTTTCTTCTTTTGAGATCAATATTTAAATCATAAATAATATTTCTCTGAACTTTCCAATAAAATTTTAGGAACTCCCAATATTTTTACATTATAAGTCTCATTAAAATTTTAGTGAATGTTTTATTTTTCTGATTTTGTGTTTTTAGGATCAAGTTTTGTTATCAGAATAAGTAAGCTCACTCTTTCTATTATAAATTTTCTTTAATAATCATATTATTCAGTATTTTTGATCAAAGAAATATTCAAGAAAAAAATTCTCATCTAATCTTCATCACCCTATCACCTGTTGAATTTATTAAGAATCATTTCCTTATCAAATTACCAACCAAGGTACAATTTTTTGAAATTAACTGAAAATAAATTTTACGATTTTTTCAAATGAGTTCACATATAAATTACTAATTTCTCAAGCCCATGTTACCAACTAAGTGAAAACTAAAATCATTAGTTGATTTTGGACCTTTATTATTCCTGTTGCACCCTCCTTACCTCATCTCATAAGCCTTTAAATATCAATATTTCTTAAATAAAGAAATAATTTATTTCTAAATAATTATATAAATAATTTCATATAAGCTACTGGCTCACCATTAATATTTTTGTATTTATTCTCATTATTTTGATATTACTTATAGTTATATTATATCATCCTTCTGAAGAAACCTAATTATCCTTTTCAATTTCTATTTCTTTATTTCTGATTGTTTTTTTGTAGGGGTGGTACATCTATGAGGGCTATTTTATTTCAATTTCATTTCCAACTTTAAAACTCACAAAATATTTAAAATTGAAGAAAAATCCACCCTACTTCCCTGATTCTCAAAATCATTTTAATAATATCATATTTAGGACCAAAAAAAATTTAGTACATCATCAGAATGATTCTGAAAATGATTATGATATTATTAATACTTCTGATGTCATTGTAAGAGATAAACCAAATATAGAACATAATGAAAATGAAATATAAATTTTGAATGACAAAATTACTCCTAATTAAGCCCAAAGATATTTTATTCAGGATAAAAGCCAAATAACCTCAGAACTTTGAAATTTTAAAAAATAATACAAAACATTTTTAACCACTTCAATTCACAGAAAAGATTATAATTCAATTTGTTAATAATACCTGCAATTGATACTATCCCCCACCCTTTTTTTCTTATTTATAAAAGCCAGAAGACATACTTACAGTTTTCTTGTATGAAATAACACCATTTGATGATCTTAGTCTAACCTTCCATGTCCTAATTTACCTTACAGCTTCATCAACCAGCTTATCCAATAATAGACAAGAAATCAAAACCAACAAAGATGTATTAGTGAAAATATTGAAAGTAATTTCATTTTTTACAAGTTCTTATTCTTGTAAATTCTCAAGTTTGTAGTGATTTCTTATATTTCTCTCAATAATTACTAATTACCTTACCATTTATATGTATATACTACCATAAAACTTGTTCAATTCCTGGTAAAAATGAATATCATAATCTTCAATGGGTATAAATAAAAAATTATTACTATTTTATTTCTTCTTTAATTTTTCATTTTTTAGAATTAATGGAAGCTTCTCTACTCACCAATTTCATAAACCTTGAAACGACTTCTAATAACTCTAAGAAATAAACAAAACACTTTCAAAAGTTATTTGCATCACAAGATTGTGCTTTAAATGAATCAAATAAATATTTTAAGAATCTAAATGCATGGATTAATGGTGTCTTTTTTATATTTTTTAAAAAAGACTTTCAGACAATACCCACAATATTCACCCCATCTGGACATGGATTTAACTTCCCCTAATTGAAAACGGAGATTAATTTTTTGAAGAAGCCTGAAATAATGTAGATACTAAAGAGTAATTCATAAATTTTTCATTACACTTATAATATCACTCCAAAAGTTATCAATAATAAAGGGTTTACTCATTTTGGATTCTTCTTCCAAATAAACTGTAAATTATTCAATTTGGTACAAAAGTTTTTTCAAACATGACTCTTACTGAAATGAAAGGAAAAGTCTATGGCCACTAATATTAAGAGAAAAAGGATAAAAATAGTTCTAAAAAGACAAAATTGTGAGTAATATGATTCTGTAATCTACATTCACTTCAAGTTGTAGCACTTGGAATATTTAAAAAAAGTAGATTATTAAAATTAAGTTTCATGTATGATTATATTTCAACTCCAAAGTGATTGGATTGTTTTTATATTAATAATAACAAGATATTGTTAATTTTATATTTAATATAAATCTTTCACTTGTTCTGGGTTATAATATTCATATATATCAAACTATTCATCCCCTATTTGTGCAACAATATTATTCAAGATTACAAAAGAACTTACCCATCTAACATAATATTGTATTTTCTTACTATCACTCATTTTATTTCACATTTCCCTTAGAAAAAATTACTGTCAAATTAAAATTCCTATTCTGGTATGCCATACCATATCAGCTTAATAATTTTCGTTTTGGTGGGAAGTGAAAAGCAGAAGTGCCCCCATGGGTAGCCTCTGTTGGAAACAAAACCAAAGGATACTTGTCCTAGTTGGTAACACTACATGCATACTGTAGTGTCACCCTGATGATACAGTGACCGTACAGGTGTGACCTCAGCCATCAGTTCCAGAGTCAAGTGGGCTCTTAACATCGTCATCTCACATATGAAGTGATTTGTGGTGCTTGATCTTGGTAATCATCATTACCTAGGCTAAAATCCTAGTCTCCCTTGCCATTCCCTCCCCTAAGTCCATAGGACAGTGTAACCCTTGAGTATTAAGCTTAACATTCATGTCATGGTTGCTCATTTTCATTTGCTTGTACACATCTGAAAATTGTGTATATATATACTGGACATTTTTTCAGGCAATCTTTGTTCCTCATAAGAACCCTTTTCTATTTTTTAATTAAATATCTTCTTTTTTAAATTCTTACTCTTCAATCACATCCAAACTACTTCATTGCCACAATCATGGAACCCACCCCATAATCCAACAGCAATTCAGCTCCAACCCTGACATTGCCCACCTCCACTGATGATGTGTCAAATATTTTTGCAACACTCATCCAATCACAACAATCCCTCAAATCCTTAATCAATAATCTGAAGGAAGATTTTGATAGGATGAAAGTTAGCAATTCTACACCGAAACTCAATGTAAGAATGAAGGTTAAAGAGACATGCATACCAAAAACTCCAGCCAGCCAGAAGAAATTCCAACATTCCAAGTCTGAACCTCCGCAAGCTACCAGTAATCCACAGCACAACAGCCACAAACCCAGCCCAAAATCATCATCACAAAAGATTACAAATAAATCACCTGTGAAAAGAAATCCATTGCAGATGCAGACATCAGATTTTCCACCCGATTTCCAAGGAGTTAAAGTAAGCTGACACCTCTATTTATAATTCAAAGGACTATTCTTACCTATCTATCTTTAGGAAGCATTGTTTGTTCATATAAAAGTGTTGTGGGGTGTTGCTGAGAAGAATGCAGTACCAACTGCACCTGCAGAAGAAACACTTGTGCAGTTCTATTGCAAATTTTCCAGCGAAGATGATATTGAAAATGTTGTCAAAGACTTATCAGAACCCAACCTGGTAGATGAAGATGCTATACTTACACTTGCGCGCGAAAAAATCCAAAAGTGCAAGCTTGGACATGGAATTGCCAACCTCAGTGAATCATATGTTGCATTTATTTGTGGAACCTTAGCAAGGCTAGGAATAATGATCTGATTCCCAAATTTAAGCCATAATCAAGACGACCTGTACAATGTTTCATGTCGGATTGTGGCTGTCACCAAATTCCAGAAGATTTCTGTGGCTGGGGCATATGATTATATGTCACTAAACCATTTGTATTTAATGCAATCCTCCCTGCTCCAAAAGGCTTATGATCATTTTGTCCACTACGTGATGAAAGCCAAATTTGATAGAGAGCAACAAGTCAATGGTAGTCTACAAATGGAAGCACAAAAGAAAGTGTGGAGCAAGAATCAATCATGGGTTAGTTTGAGATTAAGCTATAGAAAAGTAGAGACTAACTGATGTTTTTTTTGGTTAGCTTTGTGAATGCCGGTTGGATTATGCTATAGTTAATAAATTTCCCAAGCAATATCAAAGAGTAATTGAATAAATAGGAGAACAAAGTGATGATGAATATGATGAAAAGAAAAAAGTTTACATCATCAAGACATTGAGGTTCCACTCTTGCAAAGCAAAGATTTTCTTTCGTAGATTAGATGAAGTTATGGCACAAGCCAAGAAGAATGAGGGGAACATTTATTGCAAGTGCACACATTGTCTTCCAAAGGTCTCTGTTGAATCCAGAATAGTTAGACCACCAAAGGGCCTGCCCATTGATTTTTACAACATCAAATGGTTCAAAACATTGGACCATGCACAAAAGCAGGAAATGACTGATTTGAACTGTGTGGCATTTTTGCTTACCCCTGAAGATTGCTTGAAGCCCAAAAGAAACCCCAATGAAAAGATAACTGACAAGTTATTTTCAAAAACATTTCATGACATTGTTGTTGAGCCATATGAACTGCAGGAGTTTGAAGAGGAGGAAAGTGGGGAAGATGTGGATGACAAAGATAGTATTGATCTGGAAGCTGCAAGCCCTGATTTTTCAGAAAGTGAAAGTGATGGAATGTATGCTCCTGGGGAGTATTCATATGAAGATAATGAATTTATATATAATGGGGAAAGTGGTGCCAGTGATAATAAAAGCAAGGAGAAAAGTGGAACTGGTGAGGCAGAGGAAATGGAAGGTGTTGAAGTTTGAGGGAGTGATGGAATCTTGAAGAAGATAACATTGCTAGGGGGAATTGCTGATACTCATTTTTCATCATACTTTGTGAAGGGAATCTGCCAAGCAAAACATGAAAGGATGAAGGAGCCAAGAGGGTGGGGGAAATTGTTCCAAACATGGAATTTCACCCTTTCACTTTGGAGCATTTCTATTAATTATGCATATACTCCTTTCTCCATTTCCTACATATTATACTTGCCATCGTATTTAAGTGTTATTTCCTCAATCTCTGGGTGCCCTGCCAATAGCCTTTGCATTCCATTGACCCTCAATATTAGTGAGCCATGAATTTCCCCTGTTCAAATAATCTCAACTTGGTGAGTATTCCCAAAAGTTCAGATTAACAACTTACTTGGGAGATGATTTGTTGGATTATTTTTTAACATGCCAATTAACCTCTTGCCAGAAAACTCAGCCACCCCAAATAATGGTCCCCAAAGCTTGAGATGTAGTGGGATGTGTAGTGTGTAATGATGATTGGATTGTTGAATAATATTCTTGATGATTGGGTATCTCTTGAATATGCATTTGCAAACCGCCTTGCATGGCCTTCCCTCACAGCTTTGGTACAAGCTATTCTTGTGCACTGAACCAAATCACCAGTGTTTTGGAGGAATAGAGCTTGATTCAATTTTGGTGAGATCGCTTCTTGACCTTCAAAAAGAATTTCCTAAATTATTAATGGAATAACAAGTGTGAATAAGGTTAGCCAATTGGATTCTTTGAGCCTCTCATTTTTAGCAGAACCCAGTGTCTTGGGTAGCTTTCCTATACCTGTTGTAAGCACCAAGTCTTCCAATAAATAATGGAAGCTTTTGATATCATCTGTTGTAAAGAGTCCCCCACCCACACCCTGACCTAGCAGAAAATCATCTTCAATTTGTGACCCATCACTTTCTTGACCCAATTCATCTTCTTTGTGGTTGTTCAAGAATCACTTCTTCTTCTTTTAACACCCTTTTTTTCTCTTGCATTTCATCTTGAAAGCCCCAGCAAAACTCCTTCTAGCCAATTATGAAGGATACCCAATGCAAGATGCATGCTTGGATTCCGGTATGTTAAGTTATTCAGCTCATACCACCAAACGCCTGTCTTCTTGCGGAATTCATTTTGCTCACTCAATGTCTTTGAATCTTTCCATTTAGCTGCTTTCAAAATGTCTAACCCATTCCTCATTTCCCCCTGTCTCATTAGCTGTACATCGGGAAGTTGAGCAGTGCACCAGGGGCAGAAGTGATTGGCCTAATGAGACACCACCCCTGAAGCTTTGTGAACAGCAACCAAATCTCTAATCAATGGTAAGAGCTTTAGGTAAATGTACTTGCCATATGGGTATAAAAACATTGGAATGTGCACACCATCCTTCAATTCCAATAATTGAGAAACAAGATGTTTGAGTATGTTGGAAATCATGACAGTGTTGGGCGAATTTGGACCAGGGATTATACCAAAAACAAGTGAATAGGCCGGCTTGTGACGCAGATTTGGGGGTAGATTCAGGCAAGTAAGCAAAAAGAGGCCCATCAATTCCTGCTTACCAGCTTGCTTATTTCCCCTTGGATTAAACCAATCAATGAAAAGCAAAAAGGTGAGGCAGATCCTGCTTTATTAATAACCATTATGTTTAGTCCATTGGAGCTTCTTCCATGCTTGTGCTTGCCAAAAGTCATTAACATGTGGAAGTGTTGAAAGTTTGTTCTTCCATTTTGTAATCTCTATTTAAAATTTTGGTAGTTCCAATAACCATTTAACCCATTCAAGGATGTCTTGGGTGTCGTAAATGGCTCTTGGATAATAAATAGTTGAGGGATTGTGGCTTCTATATCTTGATGAGCTACTGAGACTGAGCCCTTGGGTTTGTAGGGCACTGAAGGGGTTTTTTACTTGGAATAGAGGAGTGTTACAAATCGAAGTTTTTGGAAAAGGTTGATAGGTACAGTACAGTGGAGTGTTTGTACCTTTGTATAAGCTATAGCAGGTTTCACAACATATGAGCTGCTTTAGTTGTGGCTGAATACACAAAATTTTTGACATCGTTCGGACATCCTTTGGAAATTGATTGTCTTCAGAACTATCCTGTTGAGCAACAGCTATAATAACTATTATGAACTGTTCAAAATTCAACACGTCTCCAGGCTGCAAGAACAAATTAGATGGAGCCAGAAGATGAAAACAGAAAGAATGACTGGGATACAAAGAAGTTAGTATGATTATCAAAAAGACTTTTTTGTAAAATAAAAATGCTCACCAGTCAACTTGTTTTGCACCTCAAAAGGCAGTTGATTGGAATTATTATCACTTGAGTCTTCATCTTCTGAGCTATCAGTGAGTGAAATCAATGATTCTGATGACTCCATGTATTGTTGATTTATGGCTGGGGTAGTTGATTGGGAGTAATCATGGCAGAGATGTTTGCGTCTGTTTTTGCTTGATAAAAGGTGGCCTTTCTGGGTCATTCCACTTGAATCAATCCAAATATGGGTAGAAAATTTGCGACAAAGACAATGTTCCATGTTGTGACTATTTAGAAAGAGAAAGGTTGACAAATCACAAAAGAGATGAATTGGGTTAAAAAGGTAGAAAAAGATTTTATGTAAGTGAAAAAAGCACTGAATGAAAAATTTTGAGGATCACAAAAAATTGATATGGGTAAAAAGGATCATGGTTATGAAGAAAAAGAAAGTAACACATCAGGTGAGTAAAAAAAACCAAGTTGGTCATCAGATGACGATGGAAAGAGGTATAATGACGATCAGACGGGGGAGTGCAATCAGCCGCACAAATACTTCACATCCCCTGGGTGACAATGACATGGGTGTCTACATGTATATGCATGTAGTGTAAGGTGGTGCTTTGTGTCAAGAAGAATGGCCATGTCATTGGTTCAAGCCACATTCAAGACATAAAAGAAAAAAAAATAAAAAGTCCAAACTTAAAACTTTGAAAGTTTGGAAAAGACCTGAAACCTAACCCTAACATAAAATTAGGTTTCAACCCACAAATTGGCCTGAAAATAATAATTGTACAGTCAAGACAGCAGAAGGAGGATACATATAAAGATTACATAAGCAGGAAGGAGCTAATAAAGTATTAGTAAAAAGAGTACTTGATTAGTAATACCTAGGGAGCTAAGGGATACAGGTAGCATGGAGGATTAGTCAGAAAGTCTAAGGATTAGTAATCAAGATCAATTGAGCACCAGCAAAAAAAATACCACAAGTTAGTAAGCAAACCAACAAATGACATCAACAACCAAACAAATGATGCAATGATTTACATAAATGACATCATTTAGGTGGGACCACCAGAAAAGAATTTTCCCAGCCAAAAGAAGCTGAAAAATTCTAAGTCCCTCTTTTTGAACACCTCCCATGGAGAGCCCAAAAATTATAAATAGAGGGCTTCTCCCCCCAAATTTTTCCTCCTTCCCTCATGTCTTTTATACCCCCAAAAGTGGAGAGTGGATTTAAATTCATCCCTGACTATCAGGTTAACTAGTCTACAAATATATAATTCTATTATATAAAGGATAAAAAGGACTTATATAATAGTCTTATAATAAAGAAAAGTCTTGAAATAAAGAGAAAACCTTATGATATAATTTTATTATATAAAGGATAGAAAGGCCTTATATAATAGTCTTACAATAATAATAATAATGAAAAGAAGTCTTATAAAAAAGTGTCTTATTAAAAAAAAGAGAAAATGTTATAATATAATTTTATTATATAAAGGATAAAAAGGCCTTATATAGTAGTCTTATAGACTTAAAATAAATAAAACAGTATTATAAAGGAATTTCACCTTATCATAAGCAATCAAGGCTTTAAATAAAGGAAAGGAGAATCATTTAATTATTTTATTAAGAAATTATCATTATTATTTCATTTCAACAATTCATATTTTGGTTACTACAAGAAAATCTTATTAATCATAAAGGAAAATACCTATTATAGGAATATGTTAGTGCTATCTTATTAAAAGAAAAAATTATTATCAAATTAAATTATCAAAGAGTGGCTATTACTTGGTCTGGTCCTATCAGAATTACATTACAAAAAAGAAAGTAATAAATCATAAATCATATAAAAAAGTGTTTGATTGTTTGTTTTAGTATTATTATTGACTTAGTGTCTCCAGATTATATTGAATTATTTCTGTAGTAGTATTTTGTGTGATTTGTGCTAGTTTTTTTTGCTTTGGTTAATTAAATAGTGTTATATTTAAAAGGTTAAACAAATATTTTGAGATCAAGAAAATTCTGACAGAATCTGTTGAATACACTTTTCTGAACTAGCCACCATCAATAAATAAATTGATTGTGAACTCAAGTTAAGATAATTCAGCATTTTTCAGGAAGGGCAGTTCAGATTATTCTGACACATGAGCAGAGCAAGGGTTACAAGCTTGAACAGAAATTCAAAACTGTTTTCTTGTAATTTCCCCTTCCAGGTACTGACTCATTTTATCCCACACACAGAGGATTTTCCACACTATTTCATGCTCAATTCTCACCCTTATTTTTTTATAAGATAACTGAAATACCTGTTGTCTTCATCCCGGGCTACAGCCCCCTTAAAAGATGGAACAACTCAAGGTCAGCATGCACATGCTAAATCTGCTGGTAATTACTGAACATTTTTGTAAAATTCTTGTGTTTTTTTGTATATTTTTGGATGTTGATATAGATTAAAATAATCAAGCTCTCCAGAAAATCCAACATTTAGGTAAATAAACAGTTTTTTATATAAAAAACCAAATTTATGGAAATATAATACCTCAATTTCAAATTATAAGTCCAAATTCATAAAAAATACAAAAATAAAATATATTACCTATTTTTACAATCAAAATAGGCTTCAAAATCTCTGGGGAGGATTTATAAAAAGGGATGAGACTCAAACAAATAAATACAATACACCCTGGAAATTCTTCAGCCTTAATAAATTCTTAAATCTCTCTTCATTGTTAAGTTTTTCGCCAAACTATAATCATTGTGTTAGAATTTTATAATATTCCAATAACTATTTGGATTCAAAAGACAATAATAACATGGCGATTTCCAAACAAGATTCCAATTTTCCCCAAATAATCCCCATTTTTTTCATACTCACCTTGATGGTTTCACAGCCAATTGTAGCTCAGGAGCCTGTTGTTCGTTTTGAGAGTAATTTTGAAATTTTTCATTATCTTGAATATTCATAACCAATTTTATGAATGAATAATATTTGGTGTGATGAATCTGTCAGAACGTATCATAAAATGAGATATGTAGTTCTCAAAGGTATACATATAAGGTTAAGGATTTCTTGTGTGAGGATTGATTTATATTTGTGTTTTTATTACATAAAATAAGGCTATATCATTCCAGATTTTCTGAATGAATATCAGATTGGAAAGAATCCATAAACATAAATGATTCTGAAGTCTGAAGTAAAGGCAATCTTTTTGGGTTCCTTTGTAATTATAACTGCTTAAAAAGTGTCAAGATGATGAGAATTCAAAAAATACTCCAATATATTCTTAGTTTATCCATATTTTATTTTATAAAAAGGAATTTCTATGAAATCATACATGCACTCACTAAGCTGTGCATTAAAAATGATGCTCTTTTTGAGGTTAAAAAGAGGATTATAGTGTCATCAAATGCAAAATTTAGACTTTAAAACCCTGTTTTTTGGTACCTCAAAATACCACACCTCTTGATGTGTGGAATTTTAAAGGTTCAAAAAGATTATTTTGAAATTTCTCAAATTCTAAAAGCTTATTCTGGGATATCCCAAATTCCAAAAGATCATTTTGATATTTACCAAATCCCAAAAGCTTGTTTTGATATTTTCCAAATCTCAGAAACTCATTTGGGGATTTCTCACATCCCAAAACCTTAATCTGGTAGTTGTAAAATCCTAAAACTTTAACCCAAAATATTAATTTTTTATTTTTAAAATCCCAAAAACCTCAATTTAGTTTTTATAAAATACCAGAATCTGAATTTGGAATTTCCAAATCCCAAAACCTTAATTTGGGATTTCCTGAATTCCAAAAACTTGATTTGGGATTTGGGAAAAATACAGGTTTTTGAGTATGGAATTTTGTAGCTTTGACACCTCCTATTATAAATGAGGGTTTTTTTCTTCTTTTTAATTTTTTTGAAACTAAAATAAAAGTAAATATAAGTCAAAAAAATATGAACTTATATTTTAATTTGCAATATATAGGATAAACTTCAAAAAAACTTATCTTTCCAAAAAGAATGCTTAAAACAGTCAAATAAAAAAAGTAAGAGAAAAAAAAACTTATAATTTGCTTTTTTTTTGGAAAGAACTGGTTTCCAATTTGAAGTAAAATTTTCTCATAACTTTAAAAGATTCAAAAAATTCAAAAAATATCAATCAATTACCCAATTAAATTAAAAATCAGTGTAGATTTGTGTTTAAAAAAAGAAAAAGAAAAAGTTAAAATCATTTTTTTTGTTCTTCTTTTTAGCTTGATCTAAGTAAAAAATGGGAAAAAATAAGATGAATCGACAAAACACATCTATTATATTATTCATTATTTTTATAGATTAAAAAATGCAAGGATAAAATAAAATTCAAACAAAAACTATCACTATTCAGTCCAATTTAAATTAAAAGGGGACTTATAAGAAAGAAAAACATGAAGTTTTTTTCCCTGGTAACTACATAAGCCAATCAAAAGGCTTAATTTAAGATAAATGAATCATTTTTGAAGGAATATTACCTACTTTGGAAATAAACCTGACATAGAAAATTAATCAGCTATATCAAATAGTGATTTATAGAGTAAATATAAGCTTATAATTTTTGGAGGATTGGATGAGTATTTTGATTAGAAGCTTACTATTTTCAAATTTCATGTAGTATTTACTTCTATAAAAAAATATGAATTTGACTACTACATTATCCTTTATGGAGGAAAAAGGCTTTAGATACCTACTATAGCTATGCTTTACTATTATAAAAATCAAAAGTAATTTGTTTAAATGAAAAAAAATATTAATTGAAATTGAATAGGTGTATGAAAAAAATATTTCACCATCAATATATATAAACCAATAAAAAACAATCAAATAAAAAAATTATTCTTTTATCTGAATGAACCTCATAATCCTTTTGTGGTTTTAATAATCCATTGTGTATACTCTATTACTGTACCCTTATAAATACTAAATATTTTACAAATACTCCCAGCGCCTATTTAATTGTATCTCTTTCTAAATGAATGAGCCTCTCTACTGAGCTTAATTTTTACACTTTGAAAATAAAATCCTCTAATTAATCACTCTAAAGATAAAGCCCCAAGTGTCATTATAAAAAAACGGAGAGCCTTAATATAGGTAAGTAATTTTGAATCTAGGAGAGTCATAAGCTCAAAAAAAGTAGACTTTCAAAGGAATATGCTTAAATTAGAGGTTTAGACTCAGGAAGAACTTATTTTGAGACTTTATATAGTATAAAATTCCAATATTTGTAAATTTTCTCAAAAAATATCATTCACAGTAAGCTTCAAGATATTATGGGTAGGAGCAAAAAATTAATTTACTACCATCCTTGAATGCCTTTAAACCTTATTTTTTTTCTTGCAAATTTATTGTATATCAAATTTCAATAGAACATTCCTTAAAATTTTTCATCAATGAATTCTTCCTATTTGAAAGGAGAAAAGATGATAGGATTTGTAAAAATGAAACTCCGATTTTTAATAATTCACAAAATAAGGTAATTAACTATTCCAATATATTCAATAGTCATACTTCTTTGAGCTTAGTGATAATATTCTTGAAAAAGTGTAAGTATATCACGTTATAAGGATGATCAAAAGCCATCTTTTTTTTCCCTCAGTTAGAAATATTGCCATATGGGGAGGGTATCGTCTCAAATTATAATAAATTATAAGAGTTAATTAATTAATTCCAATTTTGTCTAGAACTTATTGTTAAAAAAGTGCCCCATATTTTTTATGCAAAGCAAGCAGCTACTTTGGATTATTCAATGACAAAACCAAGAGATGTTCTTTTTCAAAATTTTAAACTTCTAATTAAATATCATTTTGAAACTTTATATTTGAATATATATTGAATAACTTTCTCTTTTTGATCCTTTTTTTAACTCTTTTATTCTCTTTATAAATCATTTTATTTCAAATTGAAGATGATTATTCATTGATAATTCAAAGAATGAAGTTGAATTCAATTTTTTAATCAAACAATATATTATCATACATTTTATTTGTGAAATAATAAAAATCTTCCACTTTTGAAGGCTTCAAAATAGCGCTTACATAAAATAATCTGACAAAACTGTATCTGATAATGGGATTAATCTCCAATTAGAAATTATATATATAAGAACATATAAATGGGGTAAATCTAAATTCATTTATTAAAAAAAGAAGTTATTGTCATGTACTAAAGTAAGAATTTTGATTCTCTATCAACTATGGTGTTGAAGTATGGAAAGAAAAACTTATTTTTTAATTAATCCATATTAAAAATACACAGCTTATCTATAATAAAGCCAAGAATAAGTATAACAAAGGATATGGAAGTAATCTCACCTAAAGCTGGGCCTTTTTGTTTCAGAACTTATCTTTAATGTTTCATTATTACAAATTAGGATCACTCATAATGTTCAAAAGTAATAGAGTTGAGTCAATTAATCATTTATGAAATTTTTTTCTCTCTGGAACATTGAGGAAATAATTTTTAATTAAGCTTTTAACTAGGAACAAACTCAAATTACTAATGATACTTAGAACTTTAACAAGCTTTTCATGAAAGAGAACTATGTAGACCACCCAAGAAGAATTTACATCCAATTGAGGAAATTCTCCAATATTCAACAAGAAATTTTGGAAATTTTGACCTTTCTATACATTACTAAATTGAGGAAAAATAAAATATAAATACTTAAATTGGGAAATTTTAAATCTTTAGTTACTTATTAAGAAATATCTCTTGAAAATAGAATACATGTACTTTATCATTAATAAATATTAAGATCATTACATCTGATTATTTCATTTTTTCACCTCTGCACATAGTAAAAAGCAGAATTTGCCAAAAATATTAAACAAAATTTTGACATTATCAGAGTAAATTGAATTATAAATTGATATTTTTATTCCAAATTTGTTAATTTTTTGTTATTGAATAAGCTTATAAGAATTCAAGGTCTGTCTCAAAGTTATTTACTTTCAACCTCTAAGATTTAATTACATATCAAAATATTTCTCAAAATTTAAGCAAAAACTTCTTTATATATCTATCATTACATATTTTATTATCAATTTGGCTTATTGAAGAAAATTCCATTGATCTTCTTTATTATCATCTTTATAGAAAACTCTAACTTTTGAATCACAAGAAAAAGAGAAACCAAACTTACTTTTCAAAATTTTCCAAGAAAAAGATATTATTAAACAGTTTTTTGAGTTATTTTTTTTTTTAATTTTCATCACAAAATCTTAGATGACTACATAGGTAGATAGTTCACATACCAAAAAATTTTCCTTTCTTTTCAAATAATAAACATAATATAAAATCTTAAAGATTATTCTAAGGAGTGAAATTGAAATCCAATAAAGCAGCTAGAAGGCTTTTGGACAGCTTTTTACATCCTTTTTTATTAAATATTATGTTTTCCTTCTCCTAATTAACATAAGTTCTTTATAACTGTTACCATAATCCAAAATAAGTCTTTCACTTCTATTAATTGTATGAGCTCATATGTATTTACTTGGGACTTTTAATTCCTTTTGACAACTCAATATACTAAATAAGCTGAATAAAACAATTTCCTCATTGAAAAATCACATTTTTGTTCTCCAAGAATCTGGATATTGTTTTGGGGACGCACATTGCATTGATGGACAAAGAGAAGCCCTATATAAAACTTCAGTTATTCCTGTATGTAGGATTCAAGGTTCCAAAGAATTTTTCTTAAATTTATTCCTATTGGTAAGAAAAAGAGTAAAGCAGATCAGATTATGAAATAGAAACTCCAGGTATTAAGTGACAATTCTTACTTGATTATCAGATTAAAATTGCAAGATATCAAAACTATTTTCTTATTTAGTCATTAATGGTATGAAAGGCATTTGAGAATTTTTGAAATGAAAAAAGTTTGGAAAACAAAACTTATATCCTTCAAAGATTTATCATACTGCTGAGGTTTCCTTCTAAGAATCATAGGAGGTATCACTAATTAGGGTGGTTCAATCTTGGTCAAAATAGACTAAATATTTTCTAAAAAATAACTATTAATGTCAGAGATGTGGCTTAATGTTGTTTCAGCTGGAAAAGGGTTCCAAAATTGGTTGGTAAAACCAATTTCTTTGTTTCCTATTTATAAGTCTTGATTTTTTACTCTCAAATTCTCTCACTACTAAATTACCTTCTGTAAAAACCAGTAGTCAGGGTTAAGGGTATTCAATCTTATACCCACTCAAACACCTCAAATAAGAAATCCACTGTGTGTATCAGTAATCAGTTTCAGGAATCTTCCTTGCTGCAACATGCATACAGTCTGGTTAATCAATACAGTCTGTCAACTTCTGTACAGGTTGGAATTACCCAATACAGTTTGGATACACCATCCTGAAGTTGTATGATCACTCAATACCACCACACCTCTGGTACAGATCCTGTACAGCTTGTACAGGACCTGTATTGGCTATATTCAATTAAATCATCAATTCCTCTCATGAAAAGTCTCTGTCTGGATCAGGGCTGGTGCTTCTCACATATACCAGCCCCTCTTTCCCCCCTGGGGACTTTTTGCCAGTTAATTAATTTGGTTGATTTATTATTTCATGAATATTATTATCCTTATATTTGGGTATTATATTTATTAATTTTGAGTTAGTCTTTGCATTTCTTTCTTTGCCTGTAAAGTATGTGTAAGATTTGTCTATGAAACTGTTGACAATAATATTAGGAATCAACAGTACTATGACTGTTCTTATGAGATATAATAATAAAATTATTATAGCCACAATTGAATAATTAATTACTTAATGATTTCTTTTAATTGTTATACACTACTAGTGATTATAACAGTAAGCAGTCATTGTCTACAAGAATCAATTACTAGAAGAATTTAATAATAAAATTATTTCAATATATAATTATCTTTTGAAAGAATAATTATAAAAATAATTCTTGAAGAGAACTATTAATAGAGAAAAACTTCAATAATTAAGACAAAACACTCACTAATACTCCAAAGAACTTATTAAAAGATAATAGTAGAGAAATTTGACAGATAATTGTGGATTTAAAGGATCAAAATTGATTTATAACAGCATTACAAACAATATATAGTTTACTTCTATGATTTCACGTCTTTCTGATTGATTCTGAAAGAATAAAACACTTAATAAAAGACTAACTAATACCTACTTGTTGGTAATAATGGTATAATTGAATAATGTGATGATTTTGGAAAAAACAGAAAGAGGAGGCCTCTTTAAGTCTAAAAAAGCTCACAGAGGCATTCCATGGATAAAACTGAAAAACAAGTGAGTTAGAAAAAATTAATCCTTTTTGTATTAATTATTGCATCATATGTTGACATGTAAGATTATCATAATTACCTAATTGATGCTTTTATGTGACTACCAACCCAAATATGGTTAAGAATAAAAAGAGTAACAGCTGTAAATCTTCTTTTATTTAAAAATAAACATTAATTCCTCAAGGTCATCAATTTTATTGGAAACTTCATCACAGGTTGTATTTTCTTTGAATTTTTGAAGATTCAGTATTTCACATGGAATTATCAAAAATGGACTGTGAGTAAAACTTTTAATCTTACTTATTAAACTGTAATTCTTTTTGGTTTCTTTATGGATCATCCTGTTCTCATTGGTCCTGAAACTTTAATTGTATTTTCAATGAATTTTTTAAGGTTTTACCTCATTTCTATGTAGAATTTCAAATAACACTATATAGCAGGTTGCTATGAGGTAAATCAATGGATACTAGTCTAAAGATGGTTTAAATTACTCTTTTGGGGTTTATCCATCAAAAATCATTAAGAATTGATATGGTTACAGGAGTCTAAGTTGCTCTTTACCTCTCTGACACATCAAAATAGTAGCTTATTTGCAATTTTCTTATCATTTAATGAGATTTTAGCTTGGTAACTAGGTTCCCAAAATGTTTCAGCATACTAATTGGGCCAAGATCAGCCATTTATCCAAGCTTTAGAGCTATCCATGCCTAAGAGGCCTCAGAACTTGGATACCCTGGCTCTCCTTGATGTCTTTTGTCCCCCTTAACTATTTTCACATTGAAAATAGAAATTCAGGCTTGAAGACTGATATCCACTATGGGTGTATCAAAACTGTATGTAATAATACCATAACATTAAGTGCCAAAAACATGCATAACACTATTTTCAGTGTATATGTAACATGGTATTCCTCAAATTCTCATTGTTTTAGCATTAAATTGAGAAAAATGAAAATTTTCACAATTCTTTTATGTGGTATTTCAGTATTTTCCATATTACCACCTCTTAGAATTAATTTAATCTTATTAGCTATATGGAGTTACCCTAGGTGAATCTTTTGTGTAGAATCCAAATTTGGCCTTAGATCCATGTATTTACCTACTCAGAAAAAAGTTATTCATCTTTTCTGAAAAAAAAATGGTTGATTTTGAATATATACATGACTTATGGGTTATGCATAGTTCAGAATTCATTTTTAAAGATAGTTGTGGCCTATTTGGGTATGTAAAATATACCTCAAGGCTCACAGTATGAGTTTTGGTGTCCATATCCTTATTAACTCTTCTCTTTCTTTCTGGCAGGTTGAAGCAGTGGACTTGGACTTGTTTGTGGTTGGCTCTTTTATTTTATTACTCTTATTATTTTTTGCTTCTTTCTTATATTTATATCATTAGTAATTTCATTCTATTACACTCTTAAGTGTATTCCCATTTTACCATATCTTTAGCCCTCCATAAGTAAGTCCCAGTTAGCTGAGTGCCAGGCCCTCTTCACTTAGAAGGGCCCCTGTGACACATTCCAAATATTTTTCTTTTAATTTGACACCTCAAAAAGGGAATTTGTATTCCTTTTTCCAAATGAAGAGCTCAATAATTTAGTACTCATTTTTTTATTTTCTTATATTAATTATCATGAGTGATTTGATGCACCATTAATGAGAATGTACAACAGCCAAAATGATCAAGGAATGCACATTTAGGAAATACCATTTTCTGTAGTGGGTTATAATATCAATGTAGAAGGGAGTGGGATACATGGTTTTTTTTGAGTAATTATTATAATGTTTCCCTCATCAATAAAGATGTATAAAGTTTATAAATGATTCCTAGCCCCAAATCACATCATCCTCATATGATCACTTTCAACAACTGGATGGGTGTGTAGTTGGTAATATTGTCCTTACAGTCACTAGAAGGTCATTGAAAGGTGAAATCTTAAGTGGTTACATTAAGTTTCTCAGAGGGTATAATACCAAGGGATCCTCAGAAAATATTAAATCAAAGACCAAAAAAAGGCACATAGAAATTTTGGAGAAGGGTGCCTTGGCCTGTCCAGGCTCATATTACCTTCCAATGTAACTAATGGGTCTGACTTAATCAGTTTGAAAACTGAGGCTGAAACCCTTCACTACAAGGAGAACAGTGATTTAACCATATACAGGTTTTACTAATAAGGGGATTACTAAGGTAATAAATAAGTAAAATGCAAGGGTGGCACCCAAATTAAGAAATAAATTTAAAAAGACCCACAAAATTCCTAATGGAGATAAAAACTAGAAATTAATTCAAAAGTATTGACATGATATTTGTTTGTATTTGGAGTGCTAACTCAATTATTATAATATTTATAGAAAGGCTACCAAGATCAGTATTGGTGGACTTCTGCTTAGACCTGTGTTGGTGTAAAATCTCCATTCCAAGTATCTAAAGTTATTTACTGAGTTTTTGGAGCTCACTGCATGGAATTGCACACAGATCTTCAGTAAATGACAGAATTAATATGATAAAAGAACTCCATGGAAGGTCTCACAGAAAAATAAAGGAGTATGAACCTTCTGCAGAAGCTAAAGGCACTGTGACTTTTTTATGAATTGATGTATTGGACGTTTCAAAAAAAGAAAAATTGTGAAACAATAAGGAAGCTCACTATAGTAAATGAAGTAGTCATGATATAAAATATCCCAGAAGAACCTTTGGAGATATTTTCAGGTATTTACTCTGTTTTTCTGGTGTAGAAATTACAGCAAAGGATTTTGACCTCATAAAATTGAGAATATTCCAAAGAAAATACTCCTATTCACAAGGAGTACTTGGAAGCCAATGTTCCCCCAGTTTCCAATTTGATTTCAAGTGATGTTCCAGATTATACTCATGGTATTAATTGAGTAAAAGTACTCCAAGATAATACATCAATCATGAATGAAGAATAGGGACTTTAAAAGGTAAATTGCAAGACAAATCAATCAGTTCAAGAATCAATTTTCCCAAGAATAGATTCCTGAACACATTGAACAGTTATTAAAGATGATTTATGGTGTGGTCTAATACTCCAAAAGCTTAAGTTTCCATTTTTAAATGTAGAGATCCAATATTAGTTTTCATATTGTATCAGACTGTATATAACCTCTTATAAATACGTAAGAATTAAAATAACTTGTCTCAATTTTTGAAAATTTTCACTATAATTGTAAATGGCCCATTGAGAATTATAATGAGATTAATTAAAAGTACTATTTACTTTTTGTTTCCTTGAAATTTGTCTTGATAAACAACAAAACACAAATAAGCCTCTTTGACAGCAGTGGCTCTTATTCCCTTATTGATTTTTCTTTTTTAATATTAATCTGACAGAAGATATCTTATTTTTTGGTCTTTTAAAATTCTCATCTGATAGAAATACTGTAAGAACTAGCCCTCCTCAATAAGATTTCCTGTATCAGTGTTATTTTAAGATTTATACCACAAAATTAAATGGTTTTCAGAGGTGTTTTAAGGATTTTATTAAATTCATTTCAATTTTTCATAAATACAGAAATCAATATCAGTTGTAACAAAAGAAGATTAATTGGAAATGAACATGTATATTTCCAATAAGCCCCTTTGGAATCATGTAAATTGAGGAAAAAATCCTGTAAAACTTCTTTATTCTGAAGGTTTCATTCCCCAACATTGGCTTTGATTATATATAATCTTTTTAGGCTCCTCATATTATTGATCCCCTGTGTTGCAAAATCCACAGGGAGATTGTTAAGTACCACACACAAATCAATACATTTATTAATTTGGGTTATGTGATTACTGGTATAGATTCCTTAATAAAGCCCAGAAAGCATTTAATCTCCCAATTAAGTTTTTGATCCAAGTCCATGAGTGATAAATTTAAAATTTCAATTAGCAATTACTAAATAATTGGCACTCTTTCACAAATGGGCTCATTCAAAATTTCAAAATTTACACAAAGTATGAAATAATGTATTAACCTAACTGAATTTCAGCTTCCAATTTAATACCAGCACAAATATCATCAAAGTAGCTGGCTTATATTGACTAAAAAAATAATTAGGAGATTTATTAATATCCTTTTTTAATATATTTTACAATCAGAACATGAGCCAGGCCATCCACTAAGCAGTTAAATAATTTTTTCTTATGATAACAGATAATTTTCACATTAAAATTGTGCCATATCTTGTTATCTTGGAAAAAAATCTCTGTCCAAACCTGGTAATTGATACCAAGACATGGATTTTTGATTCAATAATCCAGCACATTAGGGAAATCCTTCTTCAGCCATGTAGCTATATATCTCATGTAATATGTCTTCATTTGGGAAGTATTTATATGCTTGAAAAAACAATTCCTAAATACCCCTTCTTTTTATTGTAACAACACATCCTTTGTTAATCAGCCAACTAATGTCCCATTGTATTTGGTGCAACATAAATGCAGTGCTAGGGCCAATTTATGGCATACATTGATTTGGGGTAAGCTACCAATTTTTTAAAGAAATTAACTACCCTTTATAATATAATAAATCACAATAAATAATTAGTTTTTTTTCCTAAACACCTGTCTCATATCTTCCTCATCAACTATTGGAATCCAGATAAAATTTACTCCTCTTCAAAAAGACTACCCTTAAAACAATGCAGGTATCTGAAATAAATACTTTTTTCACCTGAATAAGGCTCCAAACAATATGAGACTCATAAGCAAATAAGTACCCTACCTAAAATAAATTTTAGAAAAAAAAACTCAAGTCTCAACAGATATACAATAAAAACTTCCCCCAAAACAGATATTTTCTGCAAAGATGATGCCAAGAGCTGGTAAGTGTGAGCCTTAGAGGTAATTTCATATACCCAAAAGACCACAAATACAAAAATAACATATTAATATAAATAAAATAAATTTATTTATATTATTAAAATAAAATTCAAAATATAAATATAAAATTATACTAAAAATAAAATATTAATTACAATTTAAGAATAAAAATACATTTATACTTGCAAAAATTAAGTAAAAATGAAATTTTAACAAAATTGTGAAAAAATAAATAAATTTGGAAAAAAGTTAAATAAAAATTATTATAACTTTTTATTCAATAAATAAACACATAAAAATTATTTCACCATTGGATTCCTCATAAAAAATCAGGTGGGGTCACCTCTGAGTGAAATTCTTGTAACTCAACTCTAAATAAGCTTAAATTAAGTTTTTAGTATTTTCAATACAAAAGTTGAAAATCCTCAAAACCTTAATTTAATTCACACCACATGTGGTGTTAACCATCAATTTCTGTGTTAAAATTGAGGTGTTGTGTTTAGTTTAGAAGTTATGAGGAATTGAAGTATTTTCAATTGAATTCAATTGAAATGTCAAAATGTGCGCGTGTATTACATAAGTGAACTTTGATTTACATATGAGGTGTCAATTATTACTGTATTTTACTGTACAATTGAATTGAATTACATATGTAAATTATGAGTATAATACATGATGAGGAATTAAAGGAAAAATAAATTGGAAAGATTAAATTTGGGGGGGGGGAAAAGAACTCCAGCTCTAAGGGGGAGCTAGACCCCCAAAATCCTTGATGACAGGCGTGGGATGTCAAAATTCATGCAAAAGTTCATCACTTTTGGCCTGGAATTGAGTTACAGGGTCTGTGGACTCAATTGATGATGAGGTTTTGATACCAACTGGGGTAGTTTTAGCTGTTGCCAAGAGGGTAAAGCTACCCTTAAGATAAAACAATCATAGTAAAAACAGTTTCAACTGGTTTCTACGCCTCTGAAACACATTCTGACATGTTTTGAAGGCTCTAGGCCTGGTATTGCTATAGTAATGGCTGATTTAAGGGTCTAAAATGGCTAAAAATGGCTAAAAATGGCTTAAACCAGCCCTTTTTGGTCTAAACCAGGGTTCAATGATGCCATAATTGACTTTTCTGTTGTCAGACTGTTTTTCACGACTGACAAGAGTAAATTTTACTTTTGGAGTAAGAGAATTGATGGCTATAAAAGAATGTCTTCTTTGCCCCACTTTTCTCTTCATGTTAGAATCTTTTCCTTTTATTAATTAGTTTAAGCACAGTTGAACCAATCAATCAAAGATTCCAACCACCATTTTTAAATCATTTTAATCCTTTTAACCACGTGAAAAAATCATTATAATCATTGTTTGTAACTCTTATAATCATTTTTACCCCTGAACCACCCCAAAAGTGAATTAAAGCATCTTTCATCACTGTAAACTTTGTCACTTTGTTTCCAAATTCACTCTGGTCACTTTTGGGCATGTTTTCTCTTTAATATTCTTTTCAAAAAGACTTTGTTCTTTAATTAATTGCTTGCAGTTCCTTGCTCAATTAATTCTAATTGAAATTGCTCTTGAAGAAATTTCTTTTGTAGCCTTAAAATATCTCTTGTAGAGTATTTTTTGGATAAATTTTTATTGTTGGTAAAACAATAAATTTTTATAATATTATTGTTTTATACTAATAAAGCTATAAACAATAAAATTGGCGTGTTTTCTCCTAAAAATAATATTTCATACTATTTTTAACTGAATTTTACCTTATACAAATTTTGAGGACAGGAAAAGTACTTGATTTTTAATCAAAGTTTCATATCCACACCTTACATTTGGGGGCCCAGCCGTGATATTTTACCTGTGACATATTTTTTTTACTCTTTTTAAATCTTTTTTTTTATATTGAAAAATTTAAAAACATATAAAAAATACTTATAATTCAAAAAATCCATAAAAAAATAATTTTTCCATATTATAAGTGAGGCTTATATTTTTATTTCCTTTTTGAAATAACATCTTCTTTACTTAATTAATTGGCTTTTTCATTAATTTTAGTGTCTGACAACGTGGTAAGACAAGAAAAAATTGAAACAGCCTCAACAGTCACCAGCATTGTTTGTGAAAGCACTATTAATTCAGACCATAATAGTACTGTCATTGTGACTCAAAATAATCAACCTGAACCAATATCTTCTGAATTGATTAACTTGGACATAAGTAATACTCTTCAGAAAGCTAATAATTTGGCCAATAGTAAGTTTTTTGACGTAAAAATACTATTTTAAGCCTTTTTAAACCATAATTATGCCTTCAACCAGGTCAGGAGCCAGCTAAAACCCCTCAAGCAGCTCCCAAAAAGGTAATAGACGTGATTATGGCAGAGGCCAATCAGGTACAGAAGGGAAAGGGTCAGTTGATGACTTCCAAACAACTAAATTGGGTCATTCTGAAGCTGATAATACTATTTTACCTTCAAAAAGAGCTGACACCGCCACAACAAGCCTCTGTGGACATATACAAAGCCAGCCACAGTGCATACAACAATGCACTTCAATTCAAGGAGTACCAGATCCTTGCAGACCTGTGGAAGAATTGCATGAATTCTTACCTGACAGTAAGAAAATTCCTGGGCCATCCCAACACTTGCGAATTGCTCAATGGATGGCATCCATTGATGGAGAAGAAAAACATGATGCTTTTGACACTAGAATGGAGGAAAAACAACCCTCCACCACCCAAACCAGTGGCCAGCAGCAGCAATTCCAATGTGAAAAAGCAGCCACAAGCTCCAAACAAGGGAAAAGGGAAGGCACCAGCCCCAAAACCTTACAGCCAAGGCTACAGGATTCAAAAGATTCAGCAGGATGCCATGGAAAATGGGTTTCAGATGGCCAGAACCATGATGGAATTACAGAAGAAGGAAGAATCCAGATTAAGATTCCAGAAATTATTTCTGATATATTTGATTCCATCCCAGAGTTGTATGATGCTATAAATGACGCGAAAAAACATCTTTCTGATAAAAATGAAACCATTTGTAACAACATTAAAACAAACAACCTGAGTCTGTGCCAAATTAATGAAACACTTATGTGTTTTGAAAAAGCTTTAAGAACAATTAAAAATTCCAATAATGATAATTCTTCTAACAATAAAATAAATGAACAATCTGCCATTATTAAAGAATTAACAGATAAATATTCTAAATTCAATATTGATGACATAATTGAAACAAGAATTAAACAAGCCATAAATATTATCAAGACAGATAACAAGAAAGTCCTTGATGACATTTCAAATTCATTTACTGAAGTAAATACATATACCATTGCCTTGAAAAAGTTTTTTAATTCTTCACAAGAAGAAATATCAAAATTATCAATGAAATTGAATCAAGTCACTGCTGATAATACAAGACAGACAGAGTTATGGCAAGAGCTGACACATAAGGAAGACATGTATAAAATTGAAGTAATGAATTTAATACAAAGCTTCCAAAATGAATACAGAAATTCCCAAAGGTGTAGCAACAGTAAAATGAATGACATTGAACAAATACTGAACACCTTACCAAGAATGTCTACACCTCTAAATCAAAATGAGGGCACAAGAATTCCAAATCCACAATTATTGGATCCTGATAATTCACAATTAAAAAATGAATTATCCACTTCTTTTCATAATTTGGAACCATCAATGGGCCAAGCACTCTTGAAAGAAGTTCCAAAACTTAAAGAATGGCCTCACTTCAGTGGTGAAGGAGAGTATGACCATATGGAATTCATTAGAGGTATTGAAATGATCAAAGAGGATTTTGAATTACCAGACAGATTGGTAACAGCCAGGTTTAACACCTTGTTTACCAGATCAGCTCACAGATGGTACATCAAAATAAGACAAGCACATGGACACCAGAGTTGGACTTGGTGGAAAAACCAAATCATCAACAAATGGGCCAATGATGCTTGGAGGTTTAAAGTTGAAACAGCCTTTGAATCTGCCAAATTTAATGCTGATAAAGACAAAGCTTTACCATGGTTTTGCCAACAAAAGGACAGATTAACAGCATTGTATCCTGACATGTCAGAATTTATGATCCATAGGAAAATTCTGAGACAATGTGGAGGTGACTTAGAGCATGCGGTCAAAATCAGGACTACTGAACAATCTTCAGCAGAGGATATTATCAATATACTAGAAGAATTAACCACCAGAACCAAAATTGGTTCTAGTAGGGTGAATCTCAAAACAAGGTTTAATACACCTTGGAAAGATTCTGTGGACAAAAACCCCAAAGAAAATTCTAGTAATATTAAATATAAATCTGCAGATACAGTCAGAAAGTGCCATATTTGCCAAAGCACCACCCTTTTAGCCAATACATGTCCAAAAAGGGGGAAAATCAATGAAATTGACATTGAAAAAGAACCAGATGTTGAAAAAGAAGACATAACTGAAGACAATTCAGATGATAAGTCACCAATATTTTCTGAATATTCAAAGAATATAGAAAATATCAATGCCACTTTTGACATCATGGAATCATATTCCCACTTGCCACAATTGAGCAATGGTCAAGTTGATTTATCAAAAGTTCAAGATGCACAACTTATGAAGACAAAACCAAACAGAGGAAAAGGTTATACAGCTGGTAACTCCTGTATAACAGAGGTGGTAATTGACAACAAGCCCACCAAACTTTTGCTTGACCCAGGAGCCTTCTTCTCTTGTGTTGGAAAATCTTTTCTTAAGACTTGTGTACCAAATTTTGAACACCAATTGTTACCAATTGATTGTATAAAATTCAACAGTTCAAGTAACCCAATGAAAGCATTAGGAATCTTTGAGACCAATGTCATATTCCCACACATAAATGGGAATTTAAGGATCACAGTTGAATTTGTTGTTATGGAAAATTGCTCTAGTACCCATTTTATATTGGGAAATGACTATTTAATCATGTATGGGATAGATTTACATAATAACAAAGACAGATACTTTACTATTGGAGACAATAAGCTCCAAAAATTTGCCTTTTTACCATTTAAAAGACAGATTACAGTGGACAAAGTATCACCAGTCAACTTAGACTTAGAAAAATTCAAGTCTGAACATTTAAATGAGGCTGAAATAAGCCTTCATCTGACTGATAAACAAGAAAATGAACTTTCTTCCCTTTTGTATGACCACAGAGGAGCATTTGCTACAGACAAAGAACCTCTAGGAGCAATTATTGGTCATGAAGTTGACATCATTCTTAACATTGAGAGACCTTATCCACCACTCTTAAGAAGGCCTGCTTATCCAGCAAGTCCAAAATCAAGAGAAGCTCTAGAAATTCATATCAAAGAACTTCTGGACCTTGGTGTAATAAGAAAAGTAGGCCACAATGAATAAGTAGAAATAACTACACCAGTCATAGTGGCGTGGCATAATGGAAAATCCAGAATGGTTGGGGACTTTAGAGCTCTGAAAACTTACACTTTTCCAGACAGATATTCAATACCAAAAATCCAAATTGCCCTTACTCAAATATCTCAAGCAGTGTATATAACCACTATGGATGCCCTTAAAGAATTCCATCAAAATGTGGTAACACCAAGAGCAAGAAAATACTTGAGAATTATTGTTCATTGTGGAGTGTATTAATACTTAAGGATGCCCTTTGGTATCAAAAATGCACCTTCACACTTCCAAAGAATGATGAATGAAATCTTCCCTGAAGAGCTCTCAGAGGGATGGTTAATCATTTACATTGATGAAATTATTATCTGTTCCAAGACTTGGGAGGAGCACATGTACAGATTATCAAGAGTTTTGACAAAAATTCAATCAGTAAACATGAAAATCTCCTTGAAGAAATGTGATTTTGGATTTAAAGAACTTAAAGCACTAGGACATGTTGTATCTGGTTTGTCCCTTGGGATTGACAAAAACAAAGTTGCAGCAGTATTGTTAAGACCCATGCCTCAGAATAAGAAGGAAATTCAGTCATTCTTAGGTTTTGCAGGATATTACAGGCAAAACATTAAAGATTTTGCATCCATAGCAAGACCACTTTATAAGTTGTGTGACAAAGACACAGTATTTGAAATGACTGTTGACAGAGTCAAAGCTTTTGAGTCTCTAAGAGAAGCATTGACCACTGCTCCACTCTTACTGATGCCAGACTTTAAATTGCCTTTCAAACTGTATATTGATGCATCAGGGGATGGACTGGGTGCTGCACTTCACCAAGTTCAGATCATAAATGATAAACCTGTAGAAGGACCCATATGTTTCATATCCAGGAAAATCAAACCAACTGAAGCCAGATATGGAGCAAGTCAGATGGATTGTCTATGCCTTGTCCGGGCCTTGGAGAAATTGAACTACCTCTTAGAGGGATGTGTTTTTGAAGTGATAACAGATTGTACAGCTGTCAAATCACTTTTGAACATGAAAACACCCAACAGACACATGCTCAGATGGCAAAAAGCCCTACAATAATACAGAGGAAATATGACTATTGTTCATAAGGATGGGAATATTCATAAGAATGCAGATGGACTAAGCAGATGGTCATTACCAAATAATATTGATAATCCTGCTTATGTGCCAGAAGAAGCTTAACCACAAATTCCAATAGAAGGAATAAGTGTTACAGACTTGAACACCACCTTCTTTGAAGAAGTCAGAAGTAGTTACACTCAAGATAAGAACTGTAGCATCTTATGCCAATTACTTAACAAAGACTGTAAAGACAACTCTCTAATACATGCCTTGGATGAAGTCTTGAGAATATCTTATGATGAAGGAAGATTTCACCTACTGGATGGTATAATTTACCACAGAACCAAGCACACATGTGTCATGACAGTTGTAGACAGGTCATTAATCAATCTTGTACTGAAAGAATGCCATGATAGTCCCTTTTCAGGACATCTGTCTGAAGACAGAACAAGAGAGAAAGTAAAGACCTTCATATGGTGGCCAATGTGGCAGAAAGATGTTGCAGAGTATTGCAAAACCTGTGACAGATGCCAAAAGGAAAATAAATCCACTGGCAAAAGACTTGGAAATATGATAAAAATCCAAGAACCAAACAGACCTTGGGAAATTGTCCATATGGATTGGGTAACTGGCCTACCACCAGGAGGTGACAGGAGCTATAATGCTTGCCTAGTAATTGTGGACAGATTCAGTAAAACTCCAATCTTTTTACCATGTCACAAAGATGATACAGCCATAGATACAGCTCTTCTGATATGGAATAGAGTAGTGTCATGGACTGGGATATTTACAAATATCATCAGTGATAGAGATCCCAAATTCACTTCAGCACTATGGACAAATCTTCACCAATTATTTGGCACTAAACTGTCTTTCTCTACAGCCTACCACCCACCAAATGATGGCCAGGCTGAAAGAATGATCCAAACCTTAGAGGACATGGTGAGAAGATTTTGTGCATATGGCCTTGAATTCAAAGATTGTGATGGATTTACCCATGATTGGTGTACTCTGTTGCCAGCACTGGAATTAGCATATAAAACATCAATCCATGCCAGTACCAATCAAACTCCTGCTATTCTAGAAAAAGGATGGAACCCCAAGTTACCCCAAGATTCCTTGAGGAAAGACTTAATTGAAATACATCCCACAGCTGCTAGCTTCAAAGGAATGCTAGACAAAGCTAGAAAGCATGCAGTAAGATGCATGGAGGACTCTTTTGCATATGCTAAAGACAAATGGGATAAATCACATGCAACTCCAGATTTCAAATTGGGGGACCTAGTTCTTGTATCCACCACTAACTTCAATAGCATCAAAGGATGTAAAAAGTTGAAAGACTCCTTTGCAGGACCTTTTGTGATTAAGGCCCTCCATGGAGAAAATGCTGTTGAAGTAGAGTTTTCTGAAGAACTTAGCAATAAGCACCCTACATTTCCAGTAAACTTGATAAAGCCATATAAATCTAGTGATGCTTAGAAATTTCCCTTGAGGAATAAGATTCCCCAAGTTATACCTCCTATTGAGACATCTGGTACTAAGAAAATTACCAAAGTTCTTAAAGAAAGGAAATTAAGAACCAAGAAAGTAAGGGAATACCTTGTTAGGTACAATGACCCAGCTTGTGAAGATTAATGGTTAGAAGAAAAAGATATACCAGAAGCTACCAAACTCCTAAGGAGATTCAGACACACTAGAAACACCAATATTACAAAGTAATATTCTTTTTTAGGGGGAGGGAATGTGAGCCTTAGAGGTAATTTCATATACCCAAAAGACCACAAATACAAAAATAACATATTAATATAAATAAAATAAATTTATTTATATTATTAAAATCAAAATCAAAATATAAATATAAAATAATATTAAAAATAAAAAATTAATTACAATTTAAGAATAAAAATACATTAAATTTTGTAAGTATAAAATTACATTTATACTTGAAAAAATTGAGTAAAAATGAAATTTTATCAAAATTGTGAAAAAATAAATAAATTTGGAAAAGAGTTAAATGAAAATTATTATAGCTTTTTATTAAATAAATAAACACATAGAAATTATTTCACCATTGGATTCCTCATAAAAAATCAGGTGGGGTCACCTCTGAGTGAAATTCTTGTAACTCAACTCTAAATAAGCTTAAATTAAGTTTTTAGTATTTTCAATACAGAATCTGAAAATCCTCAAAACCTCAATTTAATTCACACCGCATGTGGTGTTAACCATCAATTTTTGTGTTAAAATTGAGGTGTTGTGTTTAGTTTAGAAGTTATGAGGAATTGAAGTATTTTCAATTGAATTCAATTGAAATGTCAAAATGTGCGCGTGTATTACATAAGTGAACTTTGATTTACATATGAGGTGTCAATTATTACTGTATTGTACTGTACAATTGAATTGAATTACATATGTAAATTATGAGTATAATACATGATGAGGAATTAAAGGAAAAATAAATTGGAAAGATTAAATTTGGGGGGGAAAAAGAACTCCAGCTCTAAGGGGGAGCTAGACCCCCAAAATCCTTGATGACAGGCGTGGGATGTCAAAATTCACGCAAAAGTTCATCACTTTTGGCCTGGAATTGAGTTACAGGGTCTGTGGACTCAATTGATGATGAGGTTTTGATACCAACTGGGATAGTTTTAGCTGTTGCCAAGAGGGTAAAACTACCCTTAAGATAAAACAATCATAGTAAAAACAGTTTTAACTGGTTTCTACGCCTCTGACACACATTATGACGTGTTTTGAAGGCTCTAGGCCTGGTATTGCTATAGTAATGGCTGATTTAAGGGTCTAGAATGGCTAAAAATGGCTAAAAATGGCTTAAACCAGCCCTTTTTGGTCTAAACCAGAGTTCAATGATGCCATAATTGGCTTTTCTGTTGTCAGACTGTTTTTCACGACTGACAAGAGTAAATTTTACTTTTGGAGTAAGAGAATTTATGGCTATAAAAGAATGTCTTCTTTGCCCCACTTTTCTCTTCATGTTAGAATCTTTTCCTTTTATTAATTAGTTTAAACACTGTTAAACCAATCAATAAAAGATTCCAACCACCATTTTTAAATCATTTTAATCCTTTTAACCACGTGAAAAAATCATTATAATCATTGTTTGTAACTCTTATAATCATTTTTACCCCTGAACCACCCCAAAAGTGAATTAAAGCATCTTTCATCACTGTAAACTTTGTCACTTTGTTTCCAAATTCACTCTGGTCACTTTTGGGTGTGTTTTCTCTTTAATATTCTTTTTAAGAAGACTTTGTTCTTTAATCAATTGCTTGCAGTTCTTTTCTCAATTAATTCTAATTGAAATTGCTCTTGAAGAAATTTCTTTTGTAGCCTTAAAATATCTCTTGTAGAGTATTTTTTGGATAAATTTTTATTGTTGGTAAAACAATAAATTTTTATAATATTATTGTTTTATACTAATAAAGTTATAAGCAATAAAATTGGTGTGTTTTCTCTTAAAAATAATATTTCATACTATTTTTAACTGAATTTTACCTTATACAAATTTTGAGGACAGGAAAAGTACTTGATTTTTAATCAAAGTTTCATATCCACACCTTACAGTAAGTGTGGGGCCAAAATGATGTCCATCCAGGTGTCCATAAAATTGAGTTTTCTTCTCTTTATCTTCTTCCAATGTTTTTGGATTAGCTTAAACTGTTTGTATTTTCAATAGTGAAATCCACAGAATGATGTTAAAAACCAGTGGCTCAAAATAAAAATTGAAGAAATATTGATCCAAATGGAAAATTGAAAAACTGAGAATAAACAGAGAATTTGAGGACTAAAGGGGAATCTTAATGATTCTTTGTGTGTCTGTGTACTAAGGGTGGGCCCTGTGGATTTTTTACCACCTTGGCCCTAGCCCTATCCAATTCCGGATACAATTCCTGATCTTGTTTCCTTTCTTTTTTGGGCCCAGTCCCTATTGTCCAAGAACCATGGGGATTGTGTGGGACTTTTGGGAATAATTTTCTCCCTCCCCAGCTTATTTATTTCCTTATTTTCTGCCCATTTTATTTTTCTTATAATTTAAAATCCCAAATTGCATCTTACCTTTGGAATGTCTATTTGTGTACTACTTATACCATTTTTTCCCTTTTTGAAAAAACCTTGTTTATTAATTTTTTTGAAAAAACAACATTTTTTCATTTGATGGAGCTTGATCAACCTTCACAACCTTCATAAAAACCCACCAGAAATTCCGACTATTAAACTCAGGTCTCTGGAGCTGAACTATCCCAATCAAGCAAACACTCTTGGGTATTGCAATACTTTTCCAATATCGACAACCAATATTTTCAATGCAAAGTCAATAACTTTTCAGGGTCTTTCTGAAATAAGAAACTTGAAAAGGATCACACAGGAGGCACCAAAGGCATGATAAAACAGTTGAATATTTTGCATTGCCTAACAAAGTCCAACAATGATCATCCCAAAGCTGAATCACAAATGATTCTCAATGAATTTTTCAAAGGGAAGGAACATAAAAAGGTAAGAAGATTTTTGATTAAAATACCTTTCTCATTTGTGTCTAATATCTGTTTGACTTAACAGATGCTTTCTTCCTAATCTCTCAAGACTGCATGGTGTATTTCATGTGTGAAAATGACCTCCCACTTTCTGTGTCCAAATTGGAATACTTTTGCAATCTCCTGCAGCTCTGCAGACAATAAATCTAAAACATATTGGTTTGCCAAAATTCATTGAAATTTCATTTAAGAAACATTTATTTTTCTCATCAGAAAATAATCTGCAAGAGCCTCACTGAAATTTGGCCAATAATTTCACTTAAAACCAACACTTGGACAATCCCCAATAATGTGGCTTTTATTGGAGTCACAGGTCATTAATTGGATGAAGATTACCAAATGTCATCTTTACTTCTAGTATTTAATGAAATCAAAGGTTTTGTCTTTTTTTTTCTTCTGGTGTTTGGGTTAGTTCTAACTTTGCTATTAATCTGATCACAGGTGATCATTCGGGCCAATCTCTAGAAAACTCATTTATGGAAATCATCTCTTGATATGGTCTTAATGCAATTCCTGGTGGATTAATGACTGACAATTCATCAGTCAGTAATAGGATGTCACAAGTACTTGAAGAGATGATGAAGGATTTTTCTGAAAAGCAACAGGCCATTGGATGTATGGCACATGCAATACACCTGGCGGCACATGAAGGACTCAGATGCCTTTGTGATGGAAGGGCTTCAATGACCACCCAGGAAGAATGTGAAGATGACTGCTCAATGTTGATAGCCAACATTTTTGATCATCCTGATGCTTCTTATCTGAATTGAAACACAATCATCACCCAAATAGGACATTTGACCTCTTACCTGACACATAGTCCCCAAAGGAGGGACAAGTTTAGTGCACTGGTGAGCTTGATTTATGATTAAAAAACCCCAGAATTTCAACGACTCTTCTGTCCCATGTTTTCACAAGGTGGAACTCCACTTACAAAATTATTCAAGGAGTGATAAACCTAAAGGAAGAATACCCAAAAGCATGCAGTATTATCTCCTCTCTCCACTTGAATGGCAAAAGGCCCAGGTAATGGTAGAATTTCTCCAACCTCTTTATGAGGCAACCATGATTATTTGTGGGTCCAATTATCCAAAAATCAATCAAGAGCTTCCACTTTATATATTGCTTCTTAAAAGGATCAATCAGGTATGTCTAATTACTTTTAATAATCTAATTATTATTAGATTCTATTACTTTACCATTGGTAGGCTTGCAATAGATACAATGTGGGTCCAATTGAGCCAGCTGCAATGACCATGATATTAAAAAACATCAAATATGTCACCATATTACTATTGAAGACCCCAGAAACATGTGCAGCTATTCTGGATCCGTGCATTAAAATGAAATTTTTCATAACAAACAAATTGACTATTATGAAATTTGGGACCTCCTCAAACAAACACAGAGCTTCATTTTAAGAAGATGCCAAAGACCATTTCAAAAGCAAAAACTTGGCCCAAGACCCTGATGGTGTTGAAAAAGTCACAGGTTTTTTTGACAAACTTTAAACTTCCTGCTCAAAGTAGAGCTGTAGCTTAAAAACTGTGATCAAGAGGCTCTTAGCTGAACCTCCTGAGACAAAGGAAACCAATATCTCACTTTTTTGGAAGTCCCAAGGTAATATTTTTCCTACTCTATCTGTGATTGCACGCAAATATTTGGCCATCCCAGAAAATAGTTCCCCTTCTGAGAAAGTTTCCTCAGGTGGGAGGAAAATTCTTACATATCAGTGATCATCACTTTCAGCAGCACACGTTGAACAGTTGGCTTGGGTAAAAAAATTGGGCCCATAAATTTGTCTAACTAGATAATCATGAGTAAGCTCATGATATGGCTGTGGTTTATTGTTGTTACTTTTTTCTTCTCTTATTATCTTGTAATCTTTGTTGGTTTTTTTCAGTGATTAAGAATATTTGGTCATATTACTTTGAGATAAAAACCATGTATCCCCACATGGATTTACCTTTTGGACTGTTCCCATTCCCATCGCGTTTTCCACCAGGTTTCATTTCCCATTCCCTAATCTTGAGAACCCCATTCATGGGAATTCCCGCATGGATCAGAAATGGGGCCCACCCTTACTATGTAGGTTTAGGAAGCCTGTGAATCATTAATTTGGTATTATATTTGGGGACTTTTTTAGCATCAAATCTAAGGGTTTGAAATAAAAACAATTGTGATTTTCATATAAAACCATGGCTTAAGAATAGAATATTTAATATTAATAACCATCAAAAATTTAATTCTCTTAATTTTTTTGGAACATTCCAGTTTTTTCTTTCTTGGTACCAATTTGGCTTCACTATGCATATTCGTGTTGAAAAATCATAAATTATGTCACCAATATTGATATACTGGATTACTTTGATATGGTAAAATATGATATAATGTGATTTCTTATTTAAAGGGGATTGGGGTAGAAGATCTATCAATAAGTAAGATAAGTCTATGATAACTTTTACTTTTAGAGCTTTAATGCAATTATTTGGGTATAATTTGAGGAAAGATAATATTCATGCATCAATATGGTTGACCTTTGTTTTTATCAAGTATTTTATTGTTTTAAAAACATTTGTTCTGATATCTTTCTGTTCCATTAATTTTCAAATCATCCTTTCTTTACTTTATGAGATATTCTCCACTAAAACTTCAATATGATGAAACTTTAACCCACGTTTTGATGATTAGGATGTATGGAGCGCTATCCATGCACTCAAAAACTAAAATTTTATCTGAAACTGATGAGCTCATAACTTCAGATATCTCATGATAACTCTCAGAAATTATTTATCATAAAAAATAAATAAAATAAAATAGTAAAACTAATGGATAAAATAACTTTTGAATTTATCTACATGCAGTTTTCCCTAAAGTTATGAGGGAAAACTTGCTTTATTCCTATCAATAGCTTAATTGAAGCTGTTATAAATAGTAAATATCTATTTAATATGATTAAGATCTACTTACCAATGAGGAAATAATACAGTTAATTAATTTTATTTGAAATAATGGGAATCCTTTGTAATATTCAAGAAAAATAACAGAAATAAATAGGCTCTTTTATAAAATTACTTCCTCAAAATTTACTTTCAATTAAAATCTATTTGATTAAATTATATATGCAGCTCCTTTAAGTGATTTTACAATATAAGATGAGAAGAGTTCTTGTTTTCTTTATATATTCATGTTTGATAAAAAGCTTCAACTATTTATCAAGTTGAGAGATAAGCTGGAAGCTTTTAGGAATTAAACTTGAAGTAACACAGATATAGCTTCAGAGCCATATCCAATTAAACTCAAAACATTTTCGCATCCACTTTTCAAGGATTCACTCTTAATTATTGTAAAGTTCCCCATAAATCGACGCAGATTATATCTCTTTTTTAATAGGCATTTATTCAAAGTGTCTTGCCACAAGATTTCAAAAGCCACAAATAAAAAAAATTCAAACACTAGATTAAATATGTACTTAAATAATGAATTGTATGCTTTGATATATGCGAATTTGAAATATATATTTTTGGAAATCAAAAATATTTCTGTTCAAAAATGAAATACTAGTATTAATCTGGATCTTGACCACACTTTAACATAATTACAGGGAATAGAATATATATAAAATATCTATAAAAATTTTCCTCATTTATTTGAATAAGAAAAAGGATTCAAATTTTTGGTTAATTTAACCAGTATGATACTGGATTCATATATTCCCTATTTTTCCTTCCCACATGTTTTTTTGCTAAGTTGATTTTTTTTCCTTCATTTTTGACACAGCAAAAAAAAAAACATAAAAAATACAAAACATATTCTAACAATTTTTTCTTTAAAAAAAGATCAAATAAGAAGATAGAAAATCCTCAAAAATTATTAAAATATTTATGAAATGTGATCTGAATTTATTTTCTTTATCATTAGGATTAAGATTTTTTTGTAGATTTTTTAGGAGAAAAGCAGTACAAGAAACGGTCTTTCTTCTACTCCAAAGAAAATATTTTCATTTATTCTATTTCAATTTTTTGAGTTTTATCAGTTATTGTTTTCTGGTGATATTTTATTTGTATTATTTTATCAATTTTTTGTTTATAGATGTTTTTTAAGATTTTCCTGACTTTTTTTCTTTATTTGTGTAATAATTTTTGCTTTGAATCTATATTTCTGCGTCTATTAAAGATTAAGGTAGAAGGCTCTGTAAGGCATTCTACAGTAATTTTTTAATTTTTTTTACTTTGCTATAGTATGTGTCATTTAATAATTACTAGTTTGAAATTTCCTAAAATAGTCAGCAATTTTACATTAGTAACCCCTCTCAAGGCTTATACAGCTATTTTCTTCACAATTATTTGATTTTTTCCAGTAGTAGGCGCTGAAATTCAAAGAGTCTACTACTGCTATTTTTAATTGAGTAATAAATCCTTGAAAAGAGAAAAGTGTGTAACTTATTTCTCTTGTAAAAAGAGTAATTTGAGTATTACCAGAAATTATTTAATTTAGTGATTATACAAAGCAAGGGAAAAATGAGACAAAATAAAAAAAATACTTCAATTTTTAAAATTATAGTAAATTCAGAAGAAAAAATATACAGATTTTTTATTATTTTTTCTCAAAAAAAACCAAAAAAAAATTACTTCATAAATCACCAAAATTGAATCATATGATTAACATGATGTTTAAAGCACTTTTTTCCACTCAAATTTCTCCATAAAATTTCAGGAAAAGATTTTATAGCTCAAGTATTACAGCTGATGAGGTCACAAATGTCAATGAAGAAACAAATGGTGTTATTTTTTTTTTCCAATTTTCAATCTACTCAATGCTCAAAAATATATGGAAATAAGAAAGCATTAGCAGTTTTTTTTATGCTAAAACAGCTTACCAAATCTTGGCCCCTACTCAAATGAATTCATTAATATTGCTTTTAATTCATTTGGAAATCTGAATTTGATCTTACTTTGGCTTTTGCTATCTGTTTTGACTTGTAGGAATAGTAGTTTATGAGGTTGAGATGTGTGTTAACCGGTGTATTTCACCTGCTTTTCAGCCTGCGCTGCCAGGTCTCCCATAAAGTATTTATGGATTTAACCTAAACCCGAGCTAAACCCGAGCTTACCCGAACGTGAAATCTCAGCGGACAGGTGTTAGCTTAGTGTTACCGAATCTGATCCCCAAAGAAATCTCAATTATTTATCGAATTATTCAAAAATTTAGATTTTTAATATTTTTTAAAAATTTGTTATTTTTCTTTTTAAAATTCGATTGAATGAGTTTCAAATTTGGCGCTTTCAGTGGATCCTCATCGGCTGGTGGTGGGGGCCCTGGTTCGTCCTCCAACAGTGGTGGGGGAGGTGGTCTTTACGCTGGAATCTCACTCGGTGGAACTAATAATAATAAAAACTTGAATCAAGACTTAAATTCATCAGATAAAAATTCTATTGGTGATCAATCTGGCAATCTATCCAATCAAACTGATTCTAACGATCCTTCAAGCCTACCCCAGAGGTCTCCTACTAAGGATAATCAAGTCAAGAAAGATGACGATAAGTCAAAAGGTGAACAGACACTCCATCTTCAAACAACTCAATTTCATCATCACTTTCAAATTTACAAATCTATTATCATCTTGTATCATATCTAGCTCTCTTTCTTTTCTTTTATTGCTTGGTTTGATGACATCCAGATGATGGTATCTTGAAATTTTCAAATAGCGTTGCCTGTCGAGCAACTTGTCTTACTATCTTGATACTTGATTGGGTTCGTCGGATTTTATCCAGTCCATCATTTTCGCTGGTTTAGTTGCCCTCTAGACAGACAACCATAACCTATATAGTTTAGTCTCTAAAGATTCATTTAAAATAAACAATGGCTAGATGATCCTTGGATGTTTGGGAACGTGTGCTAATCTATAAGCTTTAGCTTCTTCATGGTCTTCTTCTCTTCGTTTTGCACCCGTCATACGAAAGCAACCCGCCAAGTCGGCCTCTAAGCCTTTTGCTGTCCCGTTCTCTACTTCCGTCTCGGTCGCCAACAAGTCTGGTCTTGCCGCCGCTGCCTTTGCCCCTGAAGACGACAATGACTTGAATACAATCAATCCAACTGGCAAGGGTATCCATATTCCCGGCCGTGCAAAGCTGGCGCTTACTGCTCATGCTCCATCGACTACTTCCTCAAAACCTCCAAGCGTGTTTGCCCGAAAGGGTGGCTTCTTGGCTGCTCATGCCCCTGAACGGATTCCTGGAGCTCCTAGTTCCACGACATCAAACGCTAAATCTCCCATCAGCCAAGCTATAGGTGATAAAGTCGATTCTAACATTCCTGGATTTCAGCATTCTTTACCAGCCATCCTCGCACAAACGACTACTTTAAAAGGTTTGGTACCCACCATACCCGGTTCATCTTCAAAAGTATTAAAAAAGAAGCTTGATCAGCCTCCATCTTTAACACTTCCTGAGGATGAACTTGGAACTGGTGGTCGCAGGGACGTTAACGGTTTTGCGGAAACAGAAGCAGGTCGAAAACTTGCTCTCAAGGCTGCTAGAAACTCCAAAAAAGTACGCCAATCCTATGAATTTCTTTCTGAATTAGTCACAAACACACCTGTCATCCCATCTGTTTTTTGGTGGATGGCGTTCTAATTGATGGTTCAAGTCTAAGAAGAAGGGAAAGACTCGTGAAGTAGACCCTGCAATCTTGTTTATGGAAGACTATGATCCTGCTCGGCCAAATGATTATGTATGCCTGTTTTTCTCTTGTTTGATGCACTACATTGAACGTTTAATTGACTAACCCGTACGTTATTTTCTCCATTCTTTCTAGAATGAATGGATAAATTTCGTCAAACGCCGGCGTGAAATGAGACGAGAAGCCATTCGTCTCGAGCGTGAGCGCCAACGCCGACAAGAACGTCAAGAAATGACCGAGAGCTCTTATTACAGTTCCGACGATGATGGAACTGCTAGTGATGAGGCAAGGCCCCCTCGTGGTGCGCTTCATTTTTTGTTGATCCATCATTTCAAAAGATCTCATTCAGAACCTTTACTCCATCGTCTAGGCAATTTTTTCGCCCCACCACCGGAATATCATGAACCCATCAACAAAAACGATGATGATAACCCTTCCACTACTGTCCCGTTTACTACCGTCTCTCGTACAGAAACTGGGGATGAAGCTTATGCCCGTCGAGTTGCCTTATCTCAAGGAATTCCTTACCAGCCACCCCAAAATGTTCCACCAGCTCCAGTCAATGAACATAAAGACATTTCTCCTGAAGCTACCCCAACCATCTCCATTGCCGATGCTCAGGCACGTGCAAAATCTATTGCCGAACGGCTTCAAAAGGTTCATGGCTCGACGAATGAGTCTGAGGCTGCCAGCCCAGTAGCTGAACCCAATTCGTCAGAGCCCCCCCTCGATTCAAAGGCTCAAATGCCGCCTACTGCGGCTGCAACATTACTCGAGGCCCAAGCCAAGGCAAAGTTAATTGCTGCTAAACTTGCAGCTCTAAATGGTGCCAACAATAGCTCTTCCAGCTCTGTTGCTCCAGCTGAAACAAAAACTTTACATTCGGTTGAGAATAACCAGCAAGACGCTTCTCAAGAATTTACTAATAAGGCGTCAGTTGTTTTGCTCCCTACCATCATTTCTGCGCTGAGCTTATGTCCGCAGATCAATATATGCTGCCTAAATCTGTTCGAAATCTTACATTTATGTTTGTCTCATCACAGACCGGGTCAACCTGACTTTGCTCGAAGGTTGATGGATAAATATGGATGGAAAGAAGGGCAAGGACTTGGCGCCACAGAGTCGGGTCGAACCTCCATTCTAACAGTTGCCACAGCTCCAGTCTCAGGAAATAAAAAACGAAAAAATAACTCAATTGAAATGGGAGCGGGAGTTTCGGGACCGATGATGCCTAGCAAAACAGGAATTGCGGGTAAAGGAAGAGGTGTCGTTTTAGATGAGGCTAAAGTCCAAAGAGATATGGAAGAAAAGATTAGGTATGGTGAGCCCACGAGGGTGGTATACCTAACTAATGTGGTGTCAGTGGATGAAGTGGATGATGAACTAGCTACTGAAATAGGTTAGGATCTTTTCTCATACTTTCATATGACTTCAACTCATGGATTTCTGATGACATGATCCGCCAATTGTTTTTTTGACTACTCAGCTGAGGAAGCACATAAACATGGGATTGTTGAGAGATGTTTTGTTAGAATTGTTCAAAGGCCAGTGGACGATCCAGCAGAGGCCGTGAGAGTTTTTATATTATACTCGGGTCTAGTCGGTGCGTGGAAAGCAGTGAAAACATTTGATGGAAGATTTTTCGGTGGCAGAAATATTCGCGCCAGGTTAGTAATTCAACCTCATGGTATTTTCTTGCTCAATTGAAAGCAGGTACAAGAATTACTGAATCTAATCCACTGCTTTATCTTGAAATGGCAAATTAGGTTTTTTTCTGAAAACAATTTTACCTTAGGTGATTGGGATGCTTGAAGATAGTTTTTAAAAAAAGATATCAAAACTTGTCAATATTTAAAGCTTGTAATATTCCCATCAACAAATACACAAATTGTTCGATAGGATTAATAAGGTGCAGGTCATAATTACAAAAAGGATGAAAGTACTGATTTTTTTTACAATTGATGTTTCGTTAAAAATCTTTTTTGTTTTTCACAAAAGCGAAATATATTTATGAACTGAGCCAGAAATAATCAAAGAAATAAATTAAAACATTGATGAGTACAAAGTTACTAATACCAAGTTTTCTATGATACACTCCCCGGGTCTCGGGGCTCATTACAGCATAAAACGTGTCTTTTTGACTGAATGAGTTTGTTGACCAAATGAGAAATCTCAGGAAGAAATCTGATTGTTTTTTCCTCTAATTGAATCATATGGGGGAATGTTTTTGTGAAAAGATTACACATGTGAAACCTTACTATAAATTTACGTGCAATTTCAAATTACTCTTAAGTGAAAACAAACAAATGTAGTGGCCACACTGAGGCTGATGCTTCTTTTTGTTCTTAAATGAGGGTTCAGATAGAGAGGTAGTCAACAAGGTGCATGTCTAACCTCCCTTTTTGCACAGTGGCTTTAATTTTTGATTGGTAAGCTTATTTCACAATTTAAGAAAAAGATTAAAAGAAGTTTGCTTAAAAGTTATATATATATAAGATAAGAAAATAAAGATATAAAGTGTAATAATGCAACTTAAAGTAATATTATACTTGATAATGAGTTTTTTTAAGTCAATAGAAATTCATAAATGCTTAAACATAAATTAATCATATTATATTATATCATATAATATATTATTTGAATTGATTAAAATCTTAATTCATTAACTCATTAATTTTATCTATTTATTTTGTATTATAAATTTAAAAAAGTGCTATATATATATCAATACAGAAAATATTCAGTGACTTGCTTGAAAGCTCCTTATAATATCTCAGATAATAACACTGAAGTATATCATTCTTATCTTGGTATTGTCACTTTTATAACATACCTTTTAAAAAATATGAATATTTGGAAAGCTGATAATGAAATTAAGTCGTATTTTTGTTTCATTTGTAAGCAAGCTTCCAAATTCATAAGAAAATGAAAACTTTTTTTTTCAATTAATAATATTGAATAGATGAGTTTGATTTTATTACTATCCTTAAACAATAACTAAAGAATTTTATATCTTGAATAAATAGATGATTCTTATTTAGTTCCAATTCATTAGTATATTTTATTCTTTAAAATAGGAGTCATTCATCTGAATATTTGGTTATGTTTGGATCTCCTGAGGAAATAAAGATTCTTTTTAAATTTAAATTGGTTCTCATTAATATTAAGTTAGCTCATATAATCTAGTCCTTCATAAAATAAGTGGACACATTATTATATGTCAGTTCATAAACAATTAACTCAACATTCAGTTACACTCAATATGTATTTACTCACATCCTTTGAGTTTCTTCCAGGTGAAAATTAATTTTTTAGCTATTGAAAAATGTTTATATTTGACCTTTTGAAAGTCATAATTGAGATAATTATTTTTTTTTCCTCACAATTTACCAATATCAATAAGTAGTATGTTTCCTCTAAACATTAATAAATTATGTATTGTAATACTTCTTAATTTCCATGTTTACCATTAATCCAATAAAAACAGGTAATAATTGGATTTCATGGTATTTATTAATTTGGATATCTTATTTATGGTTGGAGAAAATGAAAATATAAAATTTGAACAAGGTAATATTTCTGAAAATTCTCAATTAAAAATCTTTAGCTCCAAATTATTTCTATATATCTGTCACAGCCATGGAGACAAGGCAGGGCATTACCATTCATTACTAATGGAAAATCTTCCAACACCTAATCAGCAAGGGAAGATTCACCAAATACAGTTTCAAACCTCAATACAGCTCAATACAGGCCTGCCCTCAATACAGGTGAAAACACCTGTATTGATTCAAATGACTGTATTGGATACACCAATACAGTTTCACATCTCAAATACAGGTTTTTCAATCATATAATCATGGTTTCTCAACACTCAAACTCCAGGCTGGCATTTTTTCACATATACCAGCCCCCTTTCACCCACCTAGGGGTTTTTCCCCCAGTTAATTAAAATATTGGATTTATTATTTAATATTATTTTATTTGTCATTAAGAAATATTATTTTATTAATTATTGAGTTAGTCTTTGCCTTCCCTCATCTGTTCAGTAGAGTCCTGGTGGCCATATCCTTTATTAATCCTTTTCTCTTTTCTGAACAGGTTGAAACAGTGATACAGGATTATTTGTGGTTGGTTCTTTATTGTTGCTTTTTTTCTCTCTCATATCTTATAATGCTTATTATTTTATGACTAGGAATTTATTTCTCTGATCTCATTACTCTTATCAATTGAGTATTTATTCTGAGCCCTCAATAAGTAAGTCTGTTCACTGAGTGCCAGGCTCTCTTCATTTAGAAGAGCCCCTGTGAGATTATTTTAATTAACTCATAATTGCTTCTTTCCTTTCATTCCTTCTTATTCATTACTCTCATTCTCAATTATGATTTTTATGATTTCATTCTCTCTAATCAATTTTCATCTCATTAATTTAATTCAAATGAAAATTGATTCTCTTTCTCATTTCTTAAATTTTTCTGATCATTTCACTTGTTTTTAATTCTTGATCAAATTTTATTTTCATTTTCTGTCTGAATTCAGGTCCTTTTATCAGGTTTAATTGATTGGAATTTGGGGTTAATTGATTAATCATTTCAGGAGTTTCTCATTAAATTGGGTTTATCATTGTTGATTTTGAAATTTCTCAAGATTTATTGATTGATTGATTTGATTATTCAAGAAATTGACTTTACCTCAAGATTCTGATTTGATTTTATTGATTGATCTGATTTGATTCCTCAAGATAGCTGATTTATCCTCAAGATTGATTCAATTGATTGATTTGAAGTTGATTCCTCAAGAAATTGAATTGATTTTAGAAGATATTGATTGAATTCCTCAAGACATAATTGATTTAATTTTGAATTGACTTTATTTGATTTATTGATTGACTTGTTGTGATTTATTGATTGACTTTATTTGATTTATTGATTGAACTTGATTATTCATAAGAATTTGACTTTGTCATCTTCATTCTTAAAGATTTATTCATATTGATTCACTTAAAGACTATTGATTGATTTCTAAAGTTCTTCAAGATTCTCATTTGATTGATTTGGTCAAGCCTTGTTTTATTCTCAAGTATCATCAAATTTTATTTTCTTTCTTAAATAATGCCAGTCCAGCATAGCCCTCCAGCCAAGAACACAAGATCTCAAAGACATTAAGCTGTTCTCACTTCTAGAGCAAGGGCTCCTCTTGACCGCACACCATCAGTTCATCAACTGAGTGCAAGTTTGGACAGAGGACCACCAATGGAAGGAGAAGCACCCTCCAGAAGAGGAGGTGTGAAGTCAAGAAGATCAAGATCATTCTCTGGCTTGTTGGGTGGCTATCCAAGCATTTCCCAAGGGAAGATGAAGATGAAGAGGGGGAGGAGTCTACAGAAGAGTAGGAGTCTTAAGATACTGAAGTAGTAGATGCCTTGGTAGGTGCCCCTGAGGCTTCTGAAGCTCCAAATCTAGTCCATTCTAATCAACCTCTTGTCTCCCAAGCTGAACCAAATTTTCTCAAATGATGGAGCAGATGACTCAATTAATGGGACAACCAAAACAAGCAGTTTCCCCAAGGGATACCTCAAAAAGCCCCAGCATTCAAGACTTCATCAATGAAGGCACCTGATTCCTTTGATGGTACTAGAGCTTATAAATTGAGAGAATTTATTCAATCTTGTCAATCAATTTTCCATAATGACCCAGAAAGCTTCTTCTCTGACAGGAAGAAGGTTTTGTACTCAACTTATTTTCTCACTGGTAAAGCTAGAAAATGGATTAAACCTTACCTCTCAAAGATCTCCAATGAAGACCCATCTTATCTCCTCAATAACTGGCAGTTATTTGAAACTCAGTTATTCACTCTGTTTGGTTATCCCAATGAAGTCAGGAACACTGAACAAGAGTTAGACAATCTCAGGAAGAAAGAAAGTGGTCAAGTTACTTGTACATAGCAGATCTCAGAAGCTTAATGTCAAGAATTGGAGACTGGGGTGAAAGGGCCTATATTCATGTGTATAGAAGAGGCTTGGCATCAAGATTGTTGGACCAATTGGATTCTCACCCTGGAAGCTTTGATAGCCTTCAAGAACTCATGGACATCACTTTGGAATTGGATACCAGGTACCATGAGAGGCACAAGGAAAAGGGTAGTCATCAAGAGAAGAAGCCTCCAATAAGTGGATCCAAGCCTCCTCAAAGTTCATCATCAAAGAAGCCTTATTTCAGGAAGAATAAGAAGGGAAAGAATTTTCAAGTGTCTAAAGAAAAGCCTCATGATGCTCTCCTCACTAAGGAAAACAAATTAGTTGGTTCTGAAAAGGAGAGGAGGATTAAAGAAGGCTTGTGCAACTATTGTGGTGGAAAGAACCCATTTGAAAAATGCTTCAAGAGGGCTGAAAATAGGCAGGGGTCATCAAGAGGCTTCCTTAGCAAGCAGGGAAAAGCCTGAGTGGGAATCATGATGTTTTCAATGGTTCTCACTTATTTCCTTCAAGAGCACAATTGTGCACTCTGAATACTAGTGTCAAGAAATCTTTCAAATTTCTTATTTTCTCTTCTCTCTCTGATATTGTTTATAGTATTCTCATTGATTCTGGTGCTACAAACTACTTTATTGCAAAGAATTTTGCTCTCAAGTACTCATTGACCATTTCAGAGCTCCCTGCAAAGATTACACTTTCAATTATGGATTCCAATTAATCCACTTCCCTGTTCATCACCCATTATACAAAGTGGGTTGTTGACTTTCCTCCATTCCCAAGATTTGAATTGTATTTCTTTATCATAGATTCACCCAAGGGAGAAGACCTAATATTGGGCTATGATTTTCTTTACCATTTTAATCCCATTATTTATTGGAAAAATGTATTGATCACCTATGATTCTAGTCATAAGGATTCTAGTGGTATTACTTCTTCTACTAGTAATGACTTGGCCACTGCTGTCAACAGTGTTGCTCTGGTTGGTGAACTTAAGACACCCTCCCTTCCTCCTTCTGTCCATATCCCTTCCATCATTCCCTCTCAGTCATTACTTTTATCAAGAGATGAAGTTTTCAAAGAGATAGAAGATGTTGCTATATCTTCACTTCATCTCTTTAAAGGGTATATGGACCTTTCTCCTTTATCTTTTCATGCCTACCTAGAGGAGCAGTGGGATGAGGAGGAAGAGCCAGAAGAGATTGAAACTGTGCTGAAGGTAGTCCCTACTGCTTATCACCAATATTTGGATGTATTCTCCAAGGTGAAAGCAGATAAACTTCCTCCACACCGCGCCTGTGATCATCATATTTAACTGGAGTGTCTTCTACCTCCAGTTGGTGTTATCTACTTTTTATCAAAGAATAATTTAGAAACACTATGGGCCTACATTTCAGAGAATGTAGAGAAGGGTTTCATCAGGCCAAGCTCCTCTTAAACAGGAGCACCTGTCCTTTTTGTTAAGAAAAAGGATTCTGGCCTCTGTTTGTGTGTTGACTACCACAAGCTTAATGCTGTAACTAGGAAGAACAGGTATCCTGTTCCTCCAATGAATCAGCTCCTTACCGTCTTTAATGGTTATACTATCTTATCCAAGATAAATTTGCATGGTGCTTATAATCTCTTGAGAATCAAAGAGGGGGATGAGCAATTAACTTCCTTTGGGACTAAATATGGTAATTATGAATATTTGGCTATGCCATTTGGCATGACCAATGCTCCTGCTTCATTTCAGAATCTTGTGAATGATATCTTTGCAGACTTCTTGGATACTTTTGTTGTAGTCTACTTAGATGATATTATGGTCTTCTCTAGTTCTGAGGAGGAAAATGTCAAACATGTGGCCTATGTCCTCCAAAGACTGAGGGAAAATAATTTGTTTTCTAAATCCTCAAGTGTAGAATACTTGGGCTATGTTGTTTCAAGTGAAGGCCTCAAAATGGATTCTTCCAAAGTTCAGAAAATCCTCAATTGGCCTCAGCAAAAGAACATCAAAGCACTCCAATATTTTCTTGGCTTTGCCAGCTTCTATTGTTGTTTCCTTAAAAATTATTCCAAAAAAATATCTGCTCTCACTTCCCTCCTTAAAAAAAATTCTCCCTTCATCTATAATGAGGAAGCTCTTAGTCAGTTTCAAATACTTAAAGAAGCTTTCAACACTGCTCCTATCTTATCCCATTTCATTCCTTCTCTACCAACTATTGTAGAGACTAATGCTTCTTATTATGCCTTAGGTGCTGTACTGAGTCAGGTGAATGACTCAGGAAAGCATCCCATTGCATTTGATAGTTGCAAGCTCCTCCCAGCTGAGCTCAAATATGAAATTAATTACAAGGAACTCCTTGGCATAGTTTGAGCTCTCAAGCACTGGAGAGCCTTTCTTCTTTCTCTTTCTGATTCTTTTGAAGTCTTGACAGACCACTCTTTCCTTCAATATTTTATGTCTTCCAAATTCCTTACTTGCTGTCAAGCCTGTTGGGAAGAGTTTCTCTCTGAATTTCACTTTTATATCAATTACCTCCCAGGAAGACCGGCCACTTTACCAGATGCCTTGTCACATTGGGACAACGTGTACCCAAAGAGGGGGGTGGACTTCATCAGCAAGAATACCCAAAACTTTCATCAAGTTCTCAAGCAAAATGAAATTAAAGAGTCAAGACTTTTCTCAATCAAATTTGATCCAATTAAGAAGGCAGTATGGTAAGAAAAATATTATAAGGAAATTCTCAAGAAATTAGCAAGAGGTGAATCAGTCTCAGATTATACTCTTGAACCTCAAGCCAAATTGCTATTATTCAAAGATAGAGTAGTAATCCCAAGAAATCATTCAATTCAATTGGATATCCTTCAAAAGCGTCATGAGTCACCATTGGCTGGACACCCTGGCCAGGAGAAGACCCTCAAGCTCATAAAGAGGGATTTTTATTGGGCCGGCAAGAATAAAATTATCAATGACTATGTGTCCTCATGTCAGCAATGCTCAAGAAACAAGAAAATTCACCATTAGAATTTTGGATTACTCAAGCCTCTTCAAATTCCATCTTGTCCTTGGAATTATTTATCAATGGACTTTATAACTCAATTGCCTCTGTCAAGCAGCTTTGATTCAATTGTAGTAGCTGTAGAGAGATTCTCAAAGATGGCAATATTTATTACAAATTATTCAACAATCACTGCTTTGGACTTAGCTCAAATCTTTATCAGTCATGTCTTTTCCAAACATGACCTTCCAATCAGTATTTTTAGTGATAGAGGCTCATCATTTGTTTCATCATTTTGGACTCAATTGTGTCAGCAGCTCAAGATATCAAGAGATCTTTCAACTGCTGTGGGAACACCTCTTGTGCAGGATAAATGAGGCAGTACCTGGAAGGGGAAATTACAATAGAACAGTTTTAAATTTCTGTTCAAGCTTGGAACCCTTGCTCTGCTTGTGTGTCAGAATAATCTGAACTGCCCTTCCTGAAAATGCTGAATTATCTTGACTTGAGTTCACAATCAATTTATTTTATTTGATGGTGGCTAGTCAGAAGAGTATATTCAACAGACTCTATCAGACTTTGTTTGATCTGGAAACAATGGCTTAGTAAACCTTAACACAAATAAATAAAGATATAAAACTGGGAAAATACTCTTTAATTCCTTTACTGAGAACAGTAACACCTTGAGGGTTTTCCAATTTTGATGATAAAGCTGTTGATAATATGATAAATAATAATAACAAACACTACTATTTTTTTAAGGGTTTAATAATTTTATGATGATAACCTGGGATAACAGACACTACTATTGTTCAATTTACTACTGAACTTGGCTACTGAGTAAAGAACCTTGTCAATGGGATGGATTTATAAAATAATGTAGACCAACTGTTAACTACTATTATCTATAAAACACCCAGACAATGATACTGAGCTTGGCTACTGAGCAGATTTAGGAATGGAGGTAGTCAATGAGATGAGTTTATGAATTAAAGTAGACCAACTGTTAACTACTATTAATTATAAATCACTCAGACAGTGCTACTGAGCTTAGCTACTGAGCAGAATTTAGGAATGGGGTAACAATATCAATGGGATAGTCAATGAGTTTAATTTAAAAATCAATGTAGACCAGCTGTTATCTAATATTAATTATATAAAGAAGACTCAGACAGTGCTACTGAGCAAAATTTAGGAATGGGGATGGGATAACTATACTGCTGAGCTTAGCTACTGAGTATTCCCAAAAAATTAAGATAATGTGGATGGATGGAGGGGATTTCCCTCAGAAAAAAATTCAAGAAGTTACGTTTTTGTGATGAGCCTCTGTCTAGGCCATGAGGAAAAAAGAATTGAGGGGGGGGAGGGGACCTCTATTTATAGTTTTTGAGGCCTCCATGGGAGTGTCAAAAAAAGGGGACTTAGAATTTTTCAGGTCTCCAATCTGGGTTTTTGACATGTGACCTGTATTATGAAATCAGGTTTGGTGGTGTTGGATCATGAGACTGGTATTTTAAATTGAGTTCTTGAAATTGTGGGGAAATTTTGGGGAAATGATGTCATTTGATTATGTAATCAATTGAGTTTCCTGGGATCCTTATCTCCATGATTAGTAATCCTAATTTAATTCCTGTTGATGATGTCATTTATGATGTCATTGATTATGTAATCAATTGAGCTTCCTGGAATCCTTATCTACTTTATTAGTAATCCTGGTTTAATTCCTCTTGATGATGTCATTGATTATGTAATCAATTGAAAGCCCTGGAATTCTTATCTCCCTGACCACTGTACTATAGTTTTCCTGTAATATCCTGTCTTTTTCTGTAACTAGGTGTCCTGTAACTGTAACTGTAATACAGTACACCCTTGTGAAACTTCTGTAATCTTGCTCTGAACCTTCTGTAATACTACTGTGATAGCTCTACTTTCTAATCTCTTCTTCCTAGCCTATTTTCCTTCACATTCCACACCATTATACCATCTCTCTACACCCTAAATGTTGTATTTCTTCCTTCTAACATCACAATGATCACTCAAAGGAGTCAGAGAGTTAAATACACCTGTACTTTTCTTGTTTCAATGATATCCTAAGCCTGATTTAAACAATTTTCCTAGATTTAACCCTCTAAATTTAATATTCATTTCCCTCTCAAAATTAATAGAAAGACTAATTTTCATCTAAATACCCAATTCTACATTTTTGATATATAAATGAACTTTTAATTAATATTTATGACCCCTATTATGCTACAACTCTTCCCTGAAATTTAATTCCAAGCATCCTCATTGTAACTAGGACCTTCTGTGCTGTAGTATATGTTTGTTGATTTTTACTACCCACAATATTTAAAGAAAATTGAAGTAAAATAAATTCAGAAATAAAAAATATATAAAAAATAATCATTGTTTTAGGTCAACCAATTCCTTGAAAGTTCATTCATCTGGGTGGTGCATTGGGGTGTCACATCATAATTTTCAAGTTCATTTATTAACAAAAGGAATTTATTGAGTTTTGATGGTGTTAGTCCTTCTTACAATTTATTTTGAAAAAAATGAATACTCTAATATATTGGGAAAGACCTAAGGAAAATTGAAAAATATTCCTGCTTAGTTTGTCCATTAATCCAAACTGGTACAGGTATACCACACTGCCTTTCACCCTGAAGCAGATGGACAGACATAGAGGGTAAATAAGATTCTAGAACAGTATCTTTGGATGTATTTCAGTTACCATCAAGATGACTGGCACACCTGACTCCCTCTGGCTGAATTTTCCTATAATAATGCAGAACATTCATCAACAAAACAGTCACTATTTTTCACCATTTATGGAAGGAATCCAAGCTTTGACTCAATTCACATTTCTCAAGATACACCTGCTGGAAAGCTATAAACCAAACTCCAATCAGTACAGAAAGTTGTCAAAGAAGAATTAGAGTAAGCAATAAAGTGTTTTAAGAAGTATGCAGATAGAAATAGAGCACTTCCACCTGATTTCCAACCTGGGGACAAAGTATGGCTATCTTCCAAGAATATCAAGACAACAAGACCCACCAAGAAACTTTCAGAAAGATGGTTGGGACCCTTTGAAGTTCTGAAGAAGATTGGCAGCCATGCATATCACCTCAAGTTGCCTCAACAATAGAAGTCAGTTCACCCTGTCTTTCATGTGTCCTTATTAGAACCAGTGAAGCAATTGACTATCCCAAATGGACATCAGTTGCCACCACTTCCAGTAATAGCTGAAGAACAAGAAGAATGGGAAGTGGCTCAGGTTCTGGACTCAAAACTCAAGAGAGGTACATTATGGTACCTAGTGGAGTGGAAAGGATTCAAGGAAGACCCAGAAAGAACAACTTGGGAACCAGCTTCCAACCTTACCAACTCCCCAGACCTTGTCAAGTATTTTTACACCTTGTATCTAGAAAAGCCTGGCACAAATGCCTCAAGAGTTTGATTTATGGTGCTTGGTGGGGATTGGAGTTTATGAAAGTAAGTTCCTCTCCTGGAATGCACCTTCAAGGGGTATTCTACCCAAATATGTTGTAAGCACTTGTAAATTTCTTTGGACAGGTTTAGAAGGCCTTGCAACATCAATACCCTTGAATTTTGACCTTTCATCCAGATATGGCCAAATTCCATCTTTTTGTTTTATTCTTTCTCTTTCCTTAATATTCTATTATTCAAAATTATGCCATTCAATATCTTTCAAGACATTAATTAACTCAAAATTCATTTATGGAAAAGTTTTCCATTTGTTTTATGATGCTTGGTGGGGAGTGGAAGTTATGAAAGTAAGTTCAATCTCCTGGTATGCATCCCTGAGGGTTCTACTTCTTGTAAAACAACACATTGGCTACTCTGTGAGCATCAAATGTTTGGCTTTATCTTTTTAGGAAAATTATGGCCAAATTCAAAAAAATCACCACAAGAAGATCACTCCTCAGAAGTTTCTTTATTTTCTTTTCTCTTTTCTTTTTATCTAAATTCTTTCTTTTTATTTTATTTTATTTCATTTTATTTTTACTTGTATGATTTTATTTTTTATTTCTTGTTTTCAAAAGCAGCAGTTATCACTCCCATATCTTGTTTGGGGAGTAAATTTATTTAATAATCAAAGAGAAAACACTAGTAATGATAACAACAAACTACAGATAATCCTCATCAGCATTTCTTTGAGGCTTCTCTAAACTTAACAACCAAGGAATCTTCATAAGCAACTGCCTCCTTGGCCAAAGCAATAGTGTGTTCACCTGGAATAGCACTCTTCATAGCCTTATCAACAGACACCTCAGTCAAAGAATCCACTTCAGCAAATAGGGAGGTGACCACCTTCTTATTCACCTTCTTCTGATCAGTGAAGTTTCCAGTGATATTACAGCATTGATGGTTGTAAAAGATTGATTCAGGTTCTGGAGACATTGGTTCTCTAGAAGTGCTGGCCACAGGTGGTTTAATATTGGTGGAGGTGGAGGCAAGTGTGGATGGCCTGGTTGGGGATCTAATTGGAGGTTGAGGTGGCTGGGGAGGCCTGATCACTTCATGGGTGGTGGTACTGGCTTGGACTGGGGATAGTGAAGTGGATTGAATTCTTCTTTTTTGGATGGGGGTAGTCATTTCAAGTTCTTCTCCATCAAGCTCATCACTGCCTTCAGCATAAGTATCATTTTCATCTTGAACCACCAAATTTCTCTTCAATTTTCCAAGTCTTCCATCCTTTCTGGTGAGAAAAATAGGAACTTCTGGGGCTACTCCAATGGGGTTGCCTTGGGGGTGAATGGTTCCTCCAGTGTTGGCCCAAGAACTTCTGGTATTAGTCCATTGTTGAACACCTCTCATTCTGGATCCAGTCAGTGAAGCAGAAGAAAAGAAAACCACAGAAGTCAGTAACTCAGCAATTCCTTGATCATTAAGCTCACAATTGGAGTGGCCAGAGGTGGCATCAGAAGTTGGAGGTTCATCAACAGGAGCTTCCAACCCAAATCTTCCACCCTTCTTGATGCTGCTCCATAATCTTCTGGGATTGTCTAGGAAATTATGGTTGACCTGAGAGTAGTTTCTTTTCCCAAGGTTGCAGAGTTGGCACCTGGTGAGCCTAGCAGTAGTAGATTCAACACAAGGAACCCCCTTCTTCCAACAATTGATGCAGGGTGGGTCAATAACTCTAACAGATTTAAAACAATTATAGGTTTTATTGATATAATAAATCTCTGTAGGGGCCATACTCTCTTCAGAAAGCTCCCTCAAGTTATCAAAGACACCAGCACCATAAAGTACAGAAGGTGGAGAATCAGAGTGGTTGGAGTCACAAATGGAAGTCGGCTTTGAACTAATCTTCAGGCCAAGACCAAGCAAATCATGGAAAAATCCAAGTCAGAAAGTCAAATATGGCAACTTGAACTTCAAGAAGGGAGTGAAGCACAAGAAAATATAAGAAATTGTCATAAAAAACTGTTTCACTGGCCAAATTGGCCATTTTAAGGCATTTACGCACTTTTGCGCATTTTGCCCATAATGCCATCAAATCATCTTCAAATTATGTTAAAAGCCTTCAAAACATAAAAAACCCAAATAAAATAGTCAAATTGGTACATTTGTGAACTTTGCACATTTCTGGCTAATTCATGTCCAAACCTTCAAAAACTTCATTTCATTGAAAAAATCATCAAAATATGCCATTTCAGTCATTGGAATATTTGCACATTCTGCACATTTCTGGCTATTACTTCTTCAAAATCATGAAAACTTCCAAATCAGTCATCTCAATCAGGAAATCATCAAAATCTTCAATATCTTGCATTTTTCACATTTTTGCACATTATGCGCATTTTGGCCAAATCAGCCAAAAAACCCCCACAAAACAACAAATGGGGAAAAATTTCAATGGATCCTTTAAAGGCCCAAAGGAAAGAAAAGGCCAAATTGGCTCAATCTCACAAATGAAGACAATTTATGCCATGGAAGTAAGTTCTTAGGACATAAACCTGAAATCACCATTTATCATGAGCCATGAGGACTCAAGAAAAATTGGGTGAAGAACACTGAAATAAGAAGAAGATGACAAAAATAGAAGAAACAGATGAAAATGAAGAGAAATTTTCAAAGAAGGGAGGGGGAATTAGATTCAAGTCAAAGAAGAAGGACCTACAAGTTGTGAAGATGAAGGAGTTTGAGATTATGATTGATGAAAAAAAATTATGAGGGATGCAAATTGGGTAATTGAGGGGAAGAAAGTTTCAATTGACCTCATCAAGATTTTCTTACTCTTATGGTGCTCAGAGCTCACCACTTTCAAAAGGGGGATAATGTCACAGCCATGGAGAAAGGCAGGGCCTTACCATTCATTACTAATGGAAAATCTTCCAACACCTAATCAGAAAGGGGTTTCATGCAAGATTCACTGAATACAGTTTCAGACCTCAATACAGCTCAATAGAGGCAAAACCCAAATACAGGTGCAAACACCTGTATTGATTCAAATAACTGTATTTGACACACCAATACAGTTTCACATCTCAAATACAGGTTTTTCAATCATACAATCATGGTTTCTCAACACTCAAACTCCGGGCTGGCACTTTTTCACATATACCAGCCCCCTTTCACCCACCTGGGGGTTTTTCCCCCAGTTAATTAAAATATTGGATTTATTATTTAATATTATTTTA